>SJJU01003083.1:0-33303 GCA_012932125.1 Conopomorpha cramerella
ATTAAGATATTATAATAAAATGTACATGTGTGATTTACTAATAATATATTAGATGGTCAACAAAATAATCTTACACTTAAAAATAAAAAAGTCACGGTTCACGTCAATACAACGTATTTAGAAAAAAACTACGACAGATCATTCATTCTCCCACTACGAAATAACACTCGTAAACTTTTCTAAGAATAGTAGCTATTGAAATGTTAAAAAAACATGACGTATACTGCAAAGCGTTTTTTAATGAACCGTTGTTGCTTGAAGGCAAAACGTTTTTTTTTTTCACTTCACACGATAGTCACATTGAGGTAACCAATGTTTGTTTAATCTGGAGCTTCGGTTACTGACGAATTCAACCGTGTGAGGTGTCAAGCGAGTTTGGTTTAACTGTTAAACAGTGAGAGTATTTCTTAAGCGACCTTGCAATGCCGCTTAAAGTTACTGCATACGCGATGGCCTTTGCAGGGTTCAGTAGTGAAAAATTAAACAAGCACTGGTGTAAGGGATTGAGTGATATGGTGTAATGGTGGAGAGGCCACACATTCAGCTGTTGACTAAGGGGGGTAATTTACTGGTGATTTATTTAAAGTTTATTTGAATAGTTATGTAGGTTACCGGAAGAACAGAATTAGTTCCAGTAACAGTTATGGACCAAGGTGGTAATTAAAAATGAAATATACACATGACTTTTAATACCAAGGTTAGGTAGGCAGAGGCACTTGCAAAAAAACACACGGTTCAGCCAGCGTATTTAAACATAATGGATGGGCAGGCCTATTGCCGTTCACGCACCGTATGGTATGCTGATTTCCTCTTGAAAGTTTTCCAAAGAGCATTGTGCATGTAACATACACACATCAAAAGTGTCTAGGGATCAAGTACATTATACTTTACTGCGATACTGTAGTATTCAAAACTGTAGGCCAGCGCCCCAGCGAATCGTCACTGATTGGTTTATTCAGGATGCCGCTGTAGATTCTGGCTCTAATAGGAGTTGCAGCATTGGGAAAGAGGAGGGGACTATCCTGGTAGAGGTACAAAATTATGCAATGGGAGATGCCTATGTCCATCAGTGGACGAATATGGGCGATGATGGTACAAGATTAGGTCTGCTAGTTACTTTGAACAGGGAGGTTGTAGATTCTTGTTCAACTTTATCTAATCAAGGTCTACACCTATGTACACACATCAAAAGTGTATAGGGATCAGAAGAACATTTTTAGCTCTAATAAAATCTATTTTTTTTAAATCAAATCTAATCTTCTGGATTGGTCTCCTACCTAATTCCCCATGCTTGTGTCAATGACTAAACTATAAATGACCACATTTTGAATAAAATATGAATGAATTCAGTTTTTGTAAAATATATTCTATTATAGAAGATTGCAATCAAGAATAACGCCCGACAAATGGAGATCTGTAGTCTCTGCCTACCCCTCTGGGAGACAGGCGTGAAGTGTATGTATGTATGTCGGTATGGAAATAAGAAGTAAAATTGTTAAATGAGAGTGGTTCCACTCTTTGAGGTGTTAAGGCAACACCTTCGAAGTCATCCCGGGTCGCCCGAAAAGGCCACTATGGGATTTTAGCGGGTATAAGCACCGATGTCCCTATCATAACTGGCTGTGAGGTGCCTATAACTATTAAACACAAAACACTACTTACTTTTGGAATAATAGATCAGAATAAGAGCCTTTTAATGTTCAACATAACATACCGTATTTTATGGTTGACAACCCTAATTTTTCATAAAATGAAATTCATTTCAACATGTCATCCGCCTGGATATGTTTGTATTAAAATTCAGTTGTGCCAACATAACTGTTTAAGTAAAATGTTTGGTTTTAATAGGTTGGTACACAGATCTTCTGTCTGTTTGTTGGAGGCATTTTTAAAATCGAATTCCTTTGTTATTCCGAAACGGTGCAATGGCAGGGATTCAAACACCGTTTATATCAAAATTTTATAGCATTGGTAGGTAACAGTTCTTCGTTTCTTGTTCTGTCATAACTGTCAGATTTTCATAGGTACATAAAATATATTTCCTCCTTCCATGTCCGTTATCCAGAGGGCAAGGGCTATTGTGAAAAAATAAGTAATAAAATGGATGTCAAATGAAATAAAACTATTTTTCACTTATGTTTACTATTCTAGTGTTTATCAAGAAGTATCGTTGCCACAAATGATATAACAATCATCATAACGGTTACAGGAATCATGACCGCAAACATTGTCGGGGACAAAATCACACTCGCCCAAATCCATCGTCTTTAACATAACACAAGTAGCGTCTGTGGTCCAGTTGGTCGGATACTTGAGGTGTAACCGGGAGGTCGCGGGTTCGAGCCCGGCTGCTGGAAGTGTACCAATGGGACTCTTTTTCAGAGCCTATGTACGCAACGCAACGCTCGTACGGTGAAGGACAACATCGTGATGAAACCCGCACACCACAAGGTGTGTGAACCCTATAACGGGGATGGGCTCACCCCCTGTCACGTTGGGTTAGATACGCTTGGTGAACCGTGGGCATTCGCTTACTAAGCAAGTGCCTCTACCTACCCCGCTTTGGGATTAAAAGGCGTGAAGTGTATTTATTTTTATTTTATTATTATTTACAAGTAGCAAAAGTGCACGTTGTACAGTCGGCCAAGAACCTGGGGGCAAGTATGCTACACTTTCTTTGTTCCATCGTTCTGGCATCGTAGCAGCAAACGATGTACATTGCTGTTTTACTACGGATGACAGTGAAATGAAAGTAACGAAATCAGCAATGCACATCGTTTACCGCTACCGTGCCAGAGCGATGTAACTACCAGAGTGTAGTAAATTCAGGTCCCTGGTTTACGACCATAAAGGGGATACTCGTGTGAATGTCATTAGACAATAAGATATTTTTTTAAACTGGCACTGTTGCATAGCAATACTCCACCTTCGTAATGATTTTGTGTCAGTGACACACAAAACCATTTTCGTACAGTTAGATTTTCTTTTACATTTGCCATTTCAAAAAAACTGCACTCCATTTCCAACATGAAGTCTCTTGCCCGTGCACATTACATCACTTGACCACTTCCGCTGATTGAGATTGCAATTCCGAAAATTTCGCTGAAACAAAACGTTGCGAACACACCGGGTAGAGTGGGAACAAAGCCGTGTTTCGCGGGGCCATTCATTCGTTGCGATGTCTGGCTCGACTCCAAGTGAAGTCTCAGCTCGCTCAAGGGTCATATCAGAACAATTGTTTCCGTGTCAAGTGGTGCTCTCGAGAGCCTTCGTTACGTGGGAGTTAACACTCTCATCATGAGCTGGTACCGGCGAGACGTTTTGATTGTGACACTTATGGAGAGGCGTAGAGACGGACTTATGGTTACCATACTGTAGTAAAAGGGATATTTTTTTTTTTTTTCTTAATCATCATGAACAAGCGTTTGACCACCATCCTACCTGATGTTAAGCAGCGATGTGGTCTACGATGGAGCACACTTGTTCAGCAGGTACCTATTCACCCGCGACTTGAAGACCTTCAAACTATACTGCGCAGGAAACACAGACTCCGGCAAGTGTTTCTTTAGAAATCTTCTAAAATCTCCATAATACACCTGGTAGATGTTGCTCACCTGTAAGTGTAGGTGTATTATGGAGATTTTAGAAGTTTTCTAAAGACACTTCTGTGACACTTATGGAGAGGCGTTGATACGGACTTATGGTTCCTGTACTGTAATGAAAGGGATATTCTTTAAAAATCTTCTAATATGTCCATAATACACCTGGTAGATATCGCTCATCGATTGCAAAAGTTTACACATTTTGTATTAATATACAGCGGTGGCGTGCACAACATATAGGCAAAAAGACAGTGCCTATCTTAGTATTTTGGTTATCCGACCTAATAATACAGTTATTGCTAGATCCTTTTTTGTTGTACTCACGACATAGGCTAAAGAAGTTCTGTGTTTCGTAAAGACAAGTTACCTATACATAGGTGTCAATCCTTAGGGATTACTGCCTACCTTGTCGTAAAAGCCAGTGCACGCCACTGATATACAGTGTGCAATGAAGACTATCGTTATCCATTCATTTGAAATTCCTTTAAAACTTTTAATCGAAAACTAGCTGTACCGCGCGGTGCTACTCGCATTTTTTGGTTCCCGTCGGAATTTGAGGATAATATTAATAATGTTATATAGCCTAAAGCCTTTCTCGATAAATGATCTATTTAACACAAATATATTTTTTCAATACGAACCATTAGTTCCTGAGATTAACGCGTTCAAACAAACTCTTCATAATATTAGTATAGATAATAGGTGTCAAACGCCTGATAACAACCAAACATACTACGGAATAAAAAGAAAAACATACTCTGTGGCCATACAGACACACTAAAGTTCGTAGCATGATAGGAAAAGCGCCCGCAACATTTCCACTTTAAATAAAGAGCGAACAAGGCGCGCGGCATTCCCATGATAAAAATTCTGCCATGCCTGATGTTATGCGACGTGGTTTACGACGGAGAAAACGTTTGCCTATTTGGTACCTATGCTTTTGTGACTTGAAGAATCACAGACTGTATTACACAGGAAACACTGACTCCGTCTTTGTCACGACTCTCCATGATCAATTTTGAAAAAGCTCTTCGATAATGTTTTCCGAATAATAAAAAAAATACACTTCACGCCTTTTAATCCCAAAGCGGGGTAGGCAGAGGCACTTGCTTAGTAAGCAAATGCCCACGGTTCACCAAGCGTATTTAAACCAACGTGACAGGGGGTGAGCCCATCGCCGTTATAGGGTTCACACACCTTGTGGTGTGCGGGTTTTCATCACGATGTTGTCCTTCACCGTACGAGCGTTGCGTTGCGTACATAGCCTCTGAAAAAGAGTCCCATTGGTACACGTCCAGTAGCCGGACTCGAACCCGCGACCTCCCGGCTACAAGTCAAGTAACCGATCAACTGGACCACAGGCGCTCTTTAATCTGAAAACTAATAAACTGCAGATTATCAGTTTTAACGAACTTATTATTAATAATAATTTAGCCTAGGAAGATACACATCATTTGAATAGCAGCAACTGTTCCTGTAACTGTCCTCAAACTGTAACATTAACGTCTCCATGTTATAGGTTTATATCACAGAGAGTGCTATTACCCATCCTCTGGATTGACCCGTCCACACCCACGACTGGAAAAGTTTTTCTGGGATGGTGACACAGGTATAGTATTCGCCGTCACGGCAAGATCAAATTACCAAACAGTAACGTGAATTGTAAAGTATTTCTTCTCATTATAATTCTGACTGCGCACACCAACAACCTGTACAAAAAAAGAATACACAGGGTGTAACACAATACGAGCAACACCCTGTTTAACGAAACGTGTGAAACGTTTACTGAGTAAAAAAATAGGGCTAAAAAAAAAAGAGAAAACTCTCGCACACTTTATTATTCGAACCGTAAAAATGTTACAGATATTTATTACGGCTACAAGGGTTTGGGCAAACGCTTTTTCCCAAAGGTTTTATTTGTCGTTGATAGATCATGACAATTTTGGTACCTTTTTAATTCCTAAATACTCAGAAGCAAACATATTTAAAAATTTATTTTTATACTTACTATAATTACAAACATTCCTTTGTTCGTTTCGTTCATACTGGTCAGTGTTTTTAATATTGATGGCTACTAGGGTTTGGGCAAACGCTTTTTCCCAAAGGTTTTATTTGTCATTGATAGATCATGACAATTTTGGTACCTTTTTAATTCCTAAATACTCAGAAGTAAACATTTTTTTCAATTTTTTTTTTATACTTACTATAATTACAAACATTCCTTTGTTCGTTTTGTTCATACTGGTCAGTGTTTTTATCATTGATGGCATTGAGTGGAGGTGTATTCATGGTAAATCCATTTGAGATTGATCATATTTCCAGGCCACTGACGTCCACTGCTGGACAAAGGACACCACGGCATCTGTGTTGTGCCTTTCTCGTGGACTTCCTCCTTCCTCAAACGTGGGCCCGATTGGCGGACCACCTGGTCTAGGTAAAATGCATTGACTATACTTGGGGGAATATACTTCGAAAAACAATAAATATGTTTCCAGTTGAATATGTAGTCTCATTTATTGGAATCCAGAAACTTTCAGTATGCCCATGTGTTTGTAGTCGAATTGGGAAACCTCATTTTTTTAACTTACTTAAAAACAGTCATTTCGGCTTCACAGATATTTACAATATTATCACTAAAGCCCGCAACAAGATAGAAAAAGCATTTTAAGTGCTAGTTTATTATTCTAAATAGGTCTCTCTTTAATTTCAAGGCGATTTTTAAACTCACGTTTGCTTTAAAATCCCATGACAGTAATTGTATTATTTCCGTAGCTTTACTTTCTGTTTTTTTAATCTAACATAAAATATTTACGTACGAATGACCCTCGCTGGAAGGCTAATCTTTCTACGGAATAAAACCTTGGGTTGATAAACAAATGTAGGTACTGTCGGCCCTACAACAAAGTGATATCTGTTTTGATGACCCTTCCTGTGTCACTGAAACATTACTAGGTAGTATAGCTGTACATAGAGTCACAAAGTGACACATACAATGAAACAAGTGAAACTTTTTCACAAAAAAAAAGAAACAGCCCATAAATTGTTTTATTTTTAAAACAAATGTATGTGATAACGTTGGGAACCCGTTCCAATAGAATAATTATCAAAATCTGGCTCTGTAAAAAGTTATGCGTGGTCGTACCTACATAAAAAAAAACATCCACCGAATTTCATCAGTTTCAAAAGTAATAGTTACCAGCTGATCCGGCAAACGTTGTTGTACTTCATCATCAGCCACATAACGTCCACTGCTGGACGAGGGCCTCCCCCAATGAGATCCGTCATTTGGGGTGAAATGCCAGTAATCGCCACGCTTAGCAGGCGGGTTGGCGATCGCAGTGGTGTTGTAGTTTAACTCACAGAGAGCGCTGCTGCCCGTTCTCTGGAGAGCTCCCTTGGTCGCCTTTTACGACCCCCATGACGGGAAAAGTTGGACTGGGGTGTTGACACATGTATTCTATTCGCCGTCACCACACGACTGATATACCTTGTTGTACTAATATACCTTAAAACCTATATGTTATTCTAGTTTTAAAAGCTACAACGATGCCAAGTTTCATCAAAATCATTCCAGTACTTTTTACGTGAAAGATGGACAAACATCCATACATCCATCCAAACTTTCGCATTAATACTATTAGTAGGATGTCTAATGACATTCATATGAGTTATGGATTTTAGATCAGATTCTTAGCCGGCTGTACCTAAGAAACTTTAAGCAGAAGAAGAATTATATAGGTGGACAAAACAGAACACCGCAGATCTTCTTGGTTTGTACCTGAACCTGATCATGGCTCTGACGTATTACAAGCATAGACCTAGAATAAAAGATTAAATCAATATTTTTATTGTATTGCGTGTAAAAACTTTGAATTAATTATAATAAATAAAGTATATTTTAGTAACTTGACCTCATAAAACTAAAAATATTGAGAACTAGTGGACGCGACAGACGTTGTCCTGTCTTAACCTAATAACCTACAAGGTGGCCTGTGCCCAGCAGTGGATGTCATTTTTACTTTCATAAGAACCTTCTGCTGTCATTGATAAGCACAACAAAGGAACAATTAGCGAAATCGGTCCACCTGTTCCGGAGTTATAATATTACAACGAAAAGTGGCATTGATTTTTATATAATAGATAAATGAACAACAATAACATCAGGGCGTTTCGTTATTGTTGTTAATTTTCACTCAACTCCTGCTGATGGTATTTGCAGTTGGCAACAGAATACGGAATACGAAAATACGGAATAGTAAACACTTGCTGCATCCACCTAATCAATACATAGGGCCTTACTAATAATGGCGTAATTGCTATTTCGAAGATACACAAAGCTCAACTTAACTTGTCAGTTGTATGTCAAATACGGAATAACCAGTTCAAGTAGACCTGTAATAAAAGTTGTATAAGTGACAGCGTGTTTATTGCTAAGGAGGATAGTATTTTATAAAACAAAGTCGCCTCCCGCTGTCTGTCCCTAAGTGTGCTATCTGTTCACATAGATGTAGATGTATCTTTAAAACTACACAACGCTATATGTATATGTATCATGCGGTTAACTTTAATATATATAGAGTTATTTTAGAGGAAGGTTTATATGTATAAGACACTAGCTGTATCGCGCGGTGTTACTCGCGCTTTTTTTTTCTTTCCTGTGGGAATTCCGCAGTAAAATATAGCCTATGTCACTTGGGGATAACGTAGCTTTCGAGTGGTGAAAGAATTTTTAAAAACGGTCCAGTAGTTTTTGAGCCATTACAAACAAACAAACAAAGGTTTCCTCTTTATAATATTAGTGTAGATAGTGCAGATTACAGCAATATCAAGGAACCACTGATAATAATGTTATGTGAAACATTATGTCCTAACTTCTGGTGAATAATAAAAGCAGAAAACGTAATAAAAACCTCGAAGAACAGTGCGGGGCATAAACTATTATTTATCTATAGGTATATAAAAAAATCAAAGTCCAGACTACTTAATTCATTACTGACTCATCAACGCCCAGCCCAATCCCTTGACCCTAGAAAGCTGAAATTTTGGAAAAGGGTACCTTTTAAGATATTTACATGAGATAAGAAAGGATTTTTAAAATTTCATTCCCTAAGGGGGTAAAAAGCGGAGTGGAACTTTATATGAGGAAAACGTTTATTTTGGAGTGTGAAGTATGTAAATCTGTCCACGCGGATAAATCGCGGGGCGTCCCCTCATGTAATATATTTTCTATTTTGGTACGCATGTACACTGTCCAAGTATATTATATAATTTTGATATACTTTCTAACATCCGCATCCGCGATCAACCAAAAATAACACGAAAACAAATGCTTAACGAACCCGACCCTTTCAGGCCGCTAGGTTTTTCCAGTACTTGAATTTCATGAAACAAAACTTCACTTATCCGTTGAAAAGTGAGTTCTGAACAAAAAACAAAACAAAACCTTTACACTCGGCTACATTATACTGACACAACAATTGTTCTGTTAAAAAAAATCGTTGGCACTCATAATGAATGCACTTTTAAATATGCTAGGTACCTTCTTAAATTGGTCGTTTATTCAAGTTCGAAACCAAATACCTAGTAGTCCGGTTCACTAGTTATCGGAAAAGCGGAACAAAATGTTTACGTAAGTACCAAAGTGCAAATGAGGCCGAATCGGAAACGGACCACGTATGTAACATTCGAAGCAAAGACGTCTGTAACTTATACGTTATAAGGTTCCTTTTTCAATGTGAAGAGGAAATTCATTGTTGATAGTGAAAATCGGAAAGCCCCTATTGTGGGGTTCAAATTGACGTTTTCAAGTTTCCACTGAAGGACTTCAGCAGACTCCGTTTTGGGATGTAATTTACATACGGAAAAGCTCAAAAAGGAACGTAAAATGTCCAATGTTGACTCACACAGCATTGTAATCATTTTGGTCAATAATGGTTAAGAGATTGATATTGATTGATTGAACGGTATGGTCTCATTGGGAACAATCAAATTGATGAATTTGTTAATAAGTTTTTGGATTATTTCGATTCGGCAAACGAGTTCTCGAGTTGAGATCGCTTCTCGGCAAACGGAGTGTAGGACGCCCTCAGGCAAGGTGGACTGATGATAGCGCATGATGGCTGACAGAAGCCGAAAACAGATCACAGTGCAATTGGAGAGACCTATGTCCAGCAGTGGACCAGTAGATGATGATGATGATGATTATTATTTCGATTGATGTTAAGTAACGAATTAATTTGCTTTCCGAAGCATCATTGTAAGTAGGTATTTTACAGATCATTTTATTTGGAGTACCAAATTCCACCAAGTTTCCTTTGGAATTCTCATTGAACACGTAATATACGAGGAAATTAAATTTTATTATAATATTCACTTCAACCGCGAACAATTTAAAATATTGTGTTTCATTGGCCCGGTTGTTTGCGCCAAAAATTAATTTCGCGGCACCTTTTTCACTCAAATTAATTAAGAGCGAAGTGCGTTTTTGTTCCAGACTACTATAATAATAGGTGCTCAAATTAATGTTGATTAATGGGTTTTGATAAAGTTTTTTCGTAGCGAAAAAACGTAAATGATAACTTCTATTCAGTATATCCGTGTCTCAGCAGAAACTTACAACTACGGTCACTTTGGAGTCATTATGACTTTAGAAAAAAACCTCTGCTGAAAAAAAAACTCTGTTCTTTTTAGAGCGTTGTATTACTGGACCTATTTTTGTACAGTCGGCCAAGAGTCTGCACTACCACCACGGCAAAACGTCATCCATTATCATCGTCATCATCATCATCAGCCCATACCTGTCCACTGCTGGACATAGGCCTCTCCAATAAACGTCATCCATACCAGGTGGATATACCATTTACGCGAACCAATCGGTTTGAGTCTACTTTCATAGTGCGAACCACCAGGATGTGGAATGACTTGGCGGTATCTGTGTTTCCTGTGCAGTTTAGTTGGGAGGTCTTCAAGGCCACGCGTAAATAGGTACCTAATGAACAAATGTGTTCCATCGTACACCACATCGCTGCTTAACATCAGACAGGATAGTGGTCCAACGCTTGTTCAATCCGTTTAAAAAAAAGTTGATCGCATATGATATTAACGCCATTAGACATTAAGGTTCATTTTTTACTTTTCACAATATAACAAAACTAACTTATTGTTTTTCTAATGACTCAGGAATTGACATCCAACTGACCTCTTTGTTAGTACCTACCCAGTACATATTATTTATGTTTCCAAAATAGATTATCAGACCCACTAGTAGATCTTTCATAACATGCCTGTAAGTGAGGCCTCAAAATAAAACACAACCTTCCATTTTTTTAAGATTTGTTATTACTGTAGTGTTTGAGCAGACAAAAAGAGATTTTTCTAATGAAAACGATATGACAATTATAAACGTGTGAACTATATGACGTATTATGGTTGACGACTCTGTTATGTATGGTTGTTTTAAATGCTTTGTTGATGTGATAATTTAGATAAATTACTATAAAAACAATAATCTTTTGGATGTATGTTCTTTTTCGCTACCTTCCCTGAGGGCGTCTCCGTTTGCCGACACGCGGTCTCCACTCGAGACCTCATTTACCCCAACGGCCACCCCACTTGACTGCCACTTCAGCTTGCTAAGCCGAAGAGATATATCGTTAATCATCATCAGCCCATACTTGTCCACTGCTGGACACAGGCCTCTCCAATTCCAGGCCACTGTGATTTTTTTTCGGCTTCTCGCATCCAGCTTCTGCCAGGCATCTTGCGCATATCATCAGTCCAACTTGTCTGAGGGCGTCCAAACTCCATTTGCCGAGACGCGGTCTCAACTCGAGAACTCGTTTACCCCAACGGTTATCGGTTCTACGGCTAATATCGCCGGCCCACTGTCACTTTAGCATGATAATATTGACCATTAACCAAAAGAATAAAGCCCACAATCATTTTCAAAATATTACAAGAAAGTTTGAGCACGCTACGCACAATTGTAAGGTCTGTATATTGATATATACTGAGAAGTAACCACGTAAATGTTATTTGTGTTCTTTCTGCACTACATGGAAGACGGAACGAGGCAGTTTTTCCTCATAGAAGTTACATTAAGCAAGGCGCGATTGCGTGAAGAAAACTGAAGAGCTGACCGAAAAGAGGCATAATAATATGGAAAAGTTTGGTACCCAATTTAAGTTATATATTAACGCTCAATATCAATAATCAATAGTCTTTAAAGTGTATGGTTAGATCTTTAAACCAACGCAAAGTAGACAGAGTAATTCTTGAAGTTTGTATGATACATAATCTTTGTCTTTAAACGAGCAATTCTTGTATATATATATATATATATACTAGCTGTCCCGGCAAACATTTGTTTTGCCATAATAAGTTGCCTTTGTACCCCGTGTATTGGGAGAAATACAACTGGTAGATGCATAAAAAATAGATAGTAGCCGATTCTCAGACCTACTGAATACGCATATAAAATTTGGTAAAAATCGGTAAAGCCGTTTCGGAGGAGTATGGCAACGAAAACTGTGACACGAGAATTTTATATATTAGATATATAATTGGAATCTCGGAAACGGCTGCACCGATTTTCATGAAATTTGGTATGTAGAGGGATTTGGGGGCGATAAATCGATCTAGCTAGGTTTAATTTTTAGAAAACATCTTTCCAACCGTGTTTTCGGGCATGAAAAATTGCTCAAATTGTTAATACGACTCTTACTGACATCTATTGCCGAGTAGTAATACTATGCTATACGTAGGATGGTGCGGGGGACGTTTTGGTTTTGAAGTAACTAGAGATGGGGTTATGAAAAAATCGAAGGAAAATAATCGATTTTTTTACTTCGAGCGAAGCTCGGTCGTCCAGGTACTTATATGTATTTGCAGAAAAATACTGTTCATAATAAAACAATATTGACGACCGACATGGACTAGTGGTCAGGACATCTGCCTTAGGACGACGGACTCGGGTTCGATTCCCGCCACGGACATAATGATTTAGTGATGAGCTGAGGCATTTGTTGTGTGCGTCTGGGTGTTTTGTTTATCTATGTATGTTAAAAAGTATTTGTGTAAGTATATTGATCTCTGGCACCCATAGTACAGGGTTTCCTAGTTTAGGGTCAGGTGACCGTGTGTAAAAATGTCCCGGCGAATATATATTTATGTTTGCCGAGTCAGGTAGTACAATAACAAACATCAACGAAACATCTAAGGGTAACCAAGAAAGGGGGTGGTAGTAGACAAATATATGGAATATACAGAATAAAAAAATTGTACATAAAAAGTTCCCTGGTTGATACTATATCAAGCACCTATGTGCTTAAATCAGAATCGGGAGGTTAGGGGTTCGACACATGCCGACAGTACGACATTTTTTAGATGTATAAGTACGCTGCGCTCACACGGCGAAGTAGAACATCATGATAAGACCCGCATATCAAAGGGTGTGTAAATCCTTAAACGGCGATGGGCTCACACCATGTCACGTTGGATTATATACATTTACCTTACCTTAACCAAAGCGAATGTTAACAAGTCTACCCCGCTTTGGGATTGAGAGGCGTGAAGAGTATTTGTTTATTTGAAAACCACATTTTTTTTCAAGTCCATTAAAAAGTATGGCATGCCGATAAGGTGGACTGATGATAAGCGAAAGATGGCTGGCAGAAGCAGAAAACAATTCACAGTGGCGTGCAATTTGAGAGGCTTATATCCTGCAATTGTGTGGTGACGGAAAATAGAATACATATATCACCACTCCACTCCAACTTTTCCCGTTGTGGAGGTCATAAAAGGTGACTGAGGGAACTCTCCAAAGAACGAGCAACAGCGCTCTCTGTGAGTAAAACCACAATCCCTCGACGATCGCCAACCCGCTTACCAAGCGTAGTGATTATTGGCATTCCCCTCCAAATGATCAGGGAATTATTAGGGGAGGCACTCATCCAGTCATATGTCCACTCGATAAACTACGATAAAATGAATATGTGTATTAATGATGTATACAAAATTTAAAATACAAAACGTTGTTTAACTAATGGTCGTTGCGGACACGGTGGACATTCCGGAATTAGGACCTTAAGCCAAAAGGTATCAGTTGAGCTATGGGTACATTTTTTTTTCAGCGGATCAATCAGTTGTGCCGATGGGAAAAAAAAGTCAACACAATCAGTTGAAAACAATAGTTGTGCCTAGGGTCCGGAAAGGTCTGATGATGATGATGATGAAGTCCAGCTGTGGACGAATATCGCCTAGTGATGATAAAAAGTAATCCAATGTCCACAACAGTATTACACGCCAACGATTACCTACCAGGGCGCCATAGAAACGAAACAAGTGGGCAAATCGATATTCATAATTAATTCAACACGAAATAAAAGTGGCGACTCCACCTTCACCGATGTCTGTAAATTAATCAGGTAAACACCCCCGACCAACTATACCGATAATAATGTCGAACTTTGTTAACAGATTGTTTTTTCTACGATCTACCTAGGATAGGTATTATATTAAAAGTTTAAACTTTAAAGGGTATGTAAAAGTTTAAAGGGTAATACGGCGCAAACAACGAAGGTAAGCAGAATCAGCTTTGGCTAATTTCGCGCCGTAATACCCGGTTTTAAATTTTAATATAGGTTTAACTTTACCTAGAGCGCGTTTTTAAAAAAGTGATTTATCCTAGGTAATGTTATAACTTTAAAGAAAATAGAACCGACTTCAACCAGTAACGTTTTGATAGATATGTGGTTCTCTCACGGATGCCATTGTCGGAACTGAACCAAATTTAAATGGAGCCAAACGGGAAGCACAACCTTTCAAATACAAAAGTACAACAATGCTGATAGGTTCACCCAATCAATAGTAAAAGGTAACAAACATAAAAAAATAAATACCGAAAATTTTTTTTCTCGAAATTAAAAGGAGGCCTTTTTATTTTGAAGTCGGTTTTTTTATTGGTGTCCATGGGATCCAAACCTTTTTAAAGCCTCACATTATTGTGTACTTCTCTCATGCATCTCTGTATAATTTAATATATTCCTATGTCATTCTGCCGTTTTTACCAACTTCGGTATTCTGAAATTGCCGAATTTTCCGTTTATGTTAACTAAGGGCTTGGGTGACTGAGTGAACCAATTCTGACGATTATTTTGCTCTTTGACAGCTGACGCTCCAAGTGTGGTTGTCAATTAAAATTTTGTCAGTTCTGACAATAGAATCCATGAGGAAACCCATATAAGTCGTAATGGTTTACTGGCTGACGTCCATTATTTTTTGTTTACGGTTATGAAAAAAATTGATTGTAGATTGGGAGAGTACCTATTTATTTTATAAACAGGACGGAAAGAACGGTAGACGCTATGTTTACGTACATATTCTATTACAAGTTGTAATAACATTTTAGTAAAATATTTCAGAAAAATGTATGAAACCACTGAAATTCTTTAGTCATACAATATAACTTTTCCAAAAAGTTTCCCAACTTGTTTGATGAAATTGTCCACACCTGTTAACACAATATCGATAGCGCTTCGACTGCCGAACCTAGATTTCAAATTAAGGAGATGAAGACTGGCATTTTGTGGCGAGTTCAAGGAACTATAGTATTATATTATTCAAAGCCTATTCTATTATTTTACATGGTCTAGACCAACAGCACGGAAGCGTCAACGCTTGCCCGAAGCCCGATGTAACACCACACATTTGAAATGACCACCGATTTTCAACGGCTGCCACATGTAAAATGTACTACACAAACCGGCCGGGTGGTATTCGAAGGTAAATATTTTATTAACGCGATGAGAATGTGACTTACTTTGTTAATTGCGCCTAGAACAAAATGTCAAGGAAGGATATCATATAAAAAGACGTGTTCTAGTGAAAGGTCACTCGATTCACATGTAAAGAATATTTTATGTATTTTGAGTTTTTCGTTTATTTATCAATATTAATACTTCGGTTCTGCATCATTGAGAAGCTATAGGTCCAAATAAAGGTTTTAATGTAGCTAGCTGCTGTCAAAGTATACCCGTCTCTTGTTTTCACAAACAAACGATAGAGAACACAGCCACACCTATCAGTCAAATTCCAATTCAAAAATCATTAGGAACTCGGTTAGATTCAAGCGCACACAGCTCAAAGTAAATTGAACTGTCTTTCCAGTAGCGAAAGGCTTAAATTTATATGTTCGTCGTTACTTGTCGCTAAACGTACGCTAGCCAAACGACATAAAAGTGATAACATTCGGACATGAATTCTGTTCACTTCCGAGACCAAACAATTTTAATTTTTTTTTGTAGTTGTTGACTCTGTCGGGTTTGAAAATAACCTTTCAAAGTGTACGTGGGTTTTACTTCACGTGGACGGTTTTAATCAATACTGTTTTTTTTGTACTATACAGCGTGATCTGGAAACACACTTTCATGCCGAAATCTAAAGTTTCTGTAGTCACTTATATGTCAATTTTAGCGTGTGATGAAAACGAAAAAGAAATCATTCATACAGAAGTCATAATGATCATCACCCGTGACGCTGGTGACGGCGAATAGAATACATGTGTCACCATCCCGTCTTGGGAGTCGTAAGAGGCAGCCGAGGGTCTGAAACTCTAAAATAAATTGCTAAAATGTACCTATTTGAGCTTCAATACAACAAAAACGTAGGCACGTATAAATTTCACGTCTGAAGAGCTCTGCAGAATTATGCACATTTTATTTCCGTAATATATATTTTTTTTATTGATACATACATACATATACATACACTTCACGCCTGTCTCCCAGAGAGTAGGCAGAGACTACAGATCTCCATTTGTCACGGTTCTGACATACCCCTTTCGCTTCATCTACATTTATACATATTTTAATACATGACGGTTACGAGTATTTTTCACGCCACCTACCGCCAGGACATCACCGATCTGGTCGCTGTGTGTCCTTCTGCGGCCTTCTACTACTCATCCGGCCGATCACCAATACTCTTTCGTCAATCGACTTTCATCCACTCTCTCCATATGCACAAACCACTGAAGTATACTATTCAATATTGGTCACTACATCTTCTTTCAAACCGCAACTTTTTCTTGACACACTATTACTTAAATATTCTATTTTTTTTAAGTTGTAAGGTGAGTGTGTTATTTTAGATAATCAGTTCTTTTTTGCGTTCTACAATCTTAAGTGGTAAGATATGATTCCTGCAATTACATTGTATACCCTATACCCACAGCAATATGGCGTAGGACAGAGGGATATTCATATAAGTACTTTTACTAGAAATGTACAATAGGTAGGTATGAATGTATATCTTCTGAAAATAAGGCGTTAAGGCGGAAATGTATGAAACTAACCGGTCTCTTTAGCTGTGAAAAAATACCAATTATTTTGATATTATCAGGTGATATTTCTGAACATCATGTGAATGAAACTTCAAAGCAATGTATTTATTAATTTTAATTTCATCGTGATAGTAAATAGACGCAAGAATGTAAATATCTATTATTAATTATTTCTAAATACTTATAGACAGGTAAATGCTACAGTAAAATAATGAGCATAATCGAAATTATCTCTTTAAAACGGTGATATAATAGATATGTACATTTTGTACACATATCCACAAAATATAGATTCTAAGTTGGTTACACACAATCACACCAAGTATATAAAAATTACTTATAATATGTACACATTTTCATAGTTTTTTTACTGGAAAGTACATCGACCCAGACCTATATCATTTACAAAGTGCTATTTTATTCATAGTTTTGGTGCCAAATACTTATACGGACAAAACAGATTTTTGTATCTGTGGAACAGTTCTACAGATACAATACATTATATTGAATCGTAAAATACGAGCGAATTATTTGCAAAAAAAAAAAACACTTGTCAGTCTTGACACACTTATCGAGAGGTTTTTTGACAGAAAACAGTTTTAAGAAATGTCAATAGATGGCACTACCTAGACAGGAATGTCATTTCATAGTTCTATTTTCTGTTGACAATTCTAAAATAAGTTTATTTTCGTCTGATTACCGCCACCCGTGAGATGTTTTGGAACTACTTTTGACATATTTGAAACTGTCAGAAAAGCTATCATTAGACAATAATAAAGCATTAAGCCACTGTCATATTTTTTCTCTCAATGAAATTCACTTGCATTTTACGATCCTAGCTTATTATTATTACATATTTTGATATTAATCGACATTAATTTATAAATATTATTCTTAAAAACTAGCATGCCTCCTAGAGGGTTAGGCTGAGATTTGGGTCCTCCATATTAACAGACCCTGGCACACTGTATTCATTTCATTCAAATATACAAGATTTTAATGGATACCCATCAATATTTGTCGATGGTCCTCACACCACATGTCTTCTCTTTTCTATTCTATAATAATATTAAAAGGATCACTGCATCAGATACTGAATGCAATATTTTTTCACGAAAGTTGTTCGAGGCAAATTGGCGTTGAGGGCATGAAGTTTCCCCGAAGAACCGAGAACTAATTACTTACCTAATGATTTACATTTTGAAAGAAGAAGAATGTGGAAGAGATGGCCAGTGTAACCGTGCATTTCCTTCGGCCAAACATGCAGAAGAAACCATATTTGAGACATATTTATGTACGCTAGTTATCCCATATTTCACAGACAAATGACGAGATTATTAGAACCATGTCAAATATTGTTTCTTGTACATGTTTTGCCAGTAGAAACGCACGGTAATAAATAGATATTTAGATATGCATGATGAAATGCCAAAATGACAAAAAAATCACCATTTTTTACAAACTATAAGGTTGAGTTGACCAAGAAATGGTGTACTACCATAAAGTTGAAATTCATATCATCAGATATTTAGATATGCATGATGAGATGCCAGGAAAGATTAAAAAAACACCATTTTTTTACAAACTATAAGGTTGAGTTGGCCAAGGAATGGTCTACTACCATAAACCTGAAATTCTTATCATCAGAGATATTTTGTCACAAAGAAGCACGATAGAACACTTTTGTTCGGCCGACTTTAATAAAAAAAACCTTAAACAAAAAGTACAACTACAACAAAGGTTACGTTTAAAAAACGCTTCAAAACGGAAATATTGACAGTGATAGTCATTCAAAGATATGTATTAGCTGTGATAAAACCGATGGATAGAATCCCGTCAGCTTTTCGCTGATAGTGCGTAGGTACCAATACATTACATTGTACAATGGGGATCCAGGTTCCCTAAAATCTTTTATGCTTTGATATATTTTATATTTTATGTTTAAATATTCTAAATTGAAATGTTATCGTCACTGTATTGTATCGAAAGATTTTCGACATTGTTCCTGATTTCTAAGTCTATTCCTATTTACCTACATCAAATGAAGAACCTCTTTTAAAAACGCAGAATTTACAATGTGTCTAATATTCGCTGAAATAAAACAAATTATGTTAGTACAATTATTAACTTTACAAAAGCACGATCTCTTAAATTAAGAACGGATCGTAGACAATAACGCATTAAATATTCCAAGTGGTAATTTACTTACGTAACATCAGAAATTTTCATAATTTTCTTGGATAAAATTACTAATTGATATAATTTTGCTTTTTCGTTGGCACAAAGGTGATTTAAATAATTTAAGAATTTTTTAATTGAACATTAATTTTGTTAGCCAGTGCAAAATGTTATAAGTACTTACTTATACCTACCTATAAGTAGTGAATCTTGATATTTTTTCTGCATACCTTTTATATTTGTGAGCAAAAATTTTGGGTCAGACATAATTTCATGTAAGTGTATTAAAAGACAATAAAATACCGGAAAAATGTCAAATTGTTGTATTGTTGTCTGGTATTCAATTACTAATATTCTCAGAAATATACAGGGTGGGGCCCACAACACGGGCCGAAAATCCAAACATAAGCATTTAAGATTGTCAGCCCTAACGTAGAAGTGGTCAAAAGTTTTCAAAAAGGTTCCTTAAAAAATGCATCATCTATACTTATAATAAATCTGTAGAGAGGTCAATTCTGTACATGAAATATATTTTCAAAATAACTATCAGGGGGTGATTAGTGATCGATACTGATGCCAAAAATGCAATCAGTAAAATTTTTGTCTGTCGGTCTGTATGTTCCTTATAGAAATAAAAACTACTCAACGGATTTTAACGAAACTTGGTACAATTATTCTTCATACTCCTGGGCAGGTTATAGGATACATTTCATCACGCTACAATCAATAAGAGCAGAGTAGTGAAGCGAAATTTTGGGAAAACGGGAGAAGTTACTCCATTTTTTAAGCTCCCGGTGCGTGTGCAGCCTTAATGGTTAAAGTTACATAGAAATCATGTATGACGGAATTATTCTCTATAAAATTGTTTGTTTACTCTTACGTTTATAATACTCTCACTCATCCCTAATTTAAAAAAGTGAACATTATTTTATACATATAAACCTTCCTCAAGAATCACTCTATCTACTCAAGAAGACCGCATTCAATTCCGTTTCGTAGTTTTTAAAATCTAAGCATACATAGGGACAGACAGCGGGAGGAAACTTTGTTTTATCTATTAAAAGGAGAAACTGACTGACAGACATATCAACGCCCGGACAAACGGCTAAACTTAGGCACTTGAAATTTGAACGTAGCTTAGGTACCGTAGGGGTGCACTAAGAAAGGAATTCCAGAAAATCCCACGGGAACGGGAATTAGCGGGAAAATACTTTTGTATGAAAAATCTAAGCCGCTCAAGTTAGATGCTTGAAATGCAGGTATTACTAAACTAGGCGCATGAAAGCGGGGCGTCCACTAGTCCGTAATAAAATTAATCCTACCAGCAATGGATAGCGAGCATTTAGTAACTGCTCACTTCACCGACAGTTACTGCCAAAAACTTTTCTGACAGCCAACATAGTTGTTATGACCCCGTACCAGGACACATAACGATTCCTGAGCGATAACTTGCGATAGTTTATTATGATTCGTTCATTGATTATACCCAGTTTATTTCAAACCACAAAGTTTGTACTGTTACGACCACTTTAGAATGATGTTAAATAGCAAAAGTACCTTGGTTTAAGTCCTCGGTCCGTGTTGTGGGCCCCATCCTGTATAATGAACCCAACATTTATATATTATGATCTGGAACTTTCGCTCAACGCTGTTATTATTAACACGTCAATCCTAAAAAAATTATTATTATTCCACGTGGGAAAATTGAGTAGCTATACTTTAATTTTGTGTCATTTATTTAAATGTTTAGCACTCCAGAATGTCCAGCAGGGCACAGTCCTACTCCAAAAAGATTAGTATATCAAATTTTAGGCAAAGTGACGATTTTTTTGGTAGGTATATACAAAATTAAATGTCGTAGGGGTATGTGTGAGGCGACCGAGGAAACTCTCCAGAGGACGGGCAGCAGCACTTTCTGTGAGTTAAACCATAACACCACTGCGATCGCCAACCCAATAGTGGACGTTATGTGCTTTATGATGATGACGAAGACAGTATCTTTAGCATTTTTTTTATTGACAAAAAAATTATGAGTCAGCTATTTTTGTTTAGATTTTAAAATTGATACAGGATATTTTATTGATACATTATTTCATAGATATATTTAATAGGTAGTATGGACAGCTCAACGAGCGATTACCAAAGCTAAAAACTACGATGTTTTCTTAGTAAAATTTTACACAATGTTAATTGAGTATTTTTATTACATGACAACAGGACAAGGATGGAATATTATGTTATAAATATATTTTTTAATTGGAATAGAAGTAGGTTAAAAATTGTTTCATATTATATTATGTATATCGTCTAAGTAAATAATTATTATTGATTTCGTAAGGCCCGATTTGATATTATATATTAAAAAATTGTTTTCAGCAAGTAACTGGTCCCTTGTCACCAGTCTTGGAAAATTATGAAATGAAAAATAAAAAAGAAATGGTAAGTACAGTAAAGTGCTTAATGCAGTTAGCTAAAAATATATTATACATTCAAAATGTGTACAATTTATCGGTCATCTGAAAGCACTAAGGCCAATTCTGAAACAATATCTAATCCGCACCCTAGTGACGGTTGAGCATAATTTGTCTCTTTTACACGAACACGTTTAGAGCAAGATTTTTTTTTATCACTATGAACAATCGTTTGACCACCATCCTGCATGATATTAAGCAGCGATGTGGTCTACGATGGAGCACACTTGTTCATTACGTACCTATTCACTTGAGACTTGAAGACCTTTAGACTGTACTGCGCAGAAAACACAGACTCCATTTTGTCCAGATGACGATTCTATTGTCACGTCGACGTATAATTCTTCACTCAAGAATATAAAGTCTGTGGAGATGTCCATATTTGCCAGTCTATTGAATTTTATTAACGCTAATGGCGTAGGAACCTATATTCTTCAACCATACCCTATATATTTCATTGAGTAATCTCAAACATTGCTTTCTCTTTCAGAATATTAGGGGCCTTAGATTCGTATTTTGATACTGAAGTAATGTCTGTTTCTATCATATCGTGTTCATGTAAAAGTGCCAAACTGTACTCAAGGGACATTTTAAGTATTATATATTGTTTCACTACACGGACCTAAGGATTAGTAGGTAAGAAATTTACTCGGATCTATATATAAAAATAACCATATACTATAAATAAATGTATAAAAAGTTACGCAAAGAAAGACATCCTTGCTAACAAAATACATGAACAGAAGGAAATGATACGTCATAAAAATGGCATGCGTTTGCGTATGACCGATTTATTGTTCCCCAGAGAAGACAAAAGTACTTGTGTGTTATTTTTAGCCCTAAAAACGCTTTCTACGTTTATGTACTATCCTATCCATACCAATCAGACTAACAATGCCGTATTATAAGTTTTATTTCAACGCAATTTTGATTTCTGGAAAAAAGCGATGAAATATGAGAAAACACTTCGGAACTAATTCTAGGAATATTAAAGTTAGGAATAACTTCTAAAAAGGCTCTTTTGTTGCATATTCTGGTTTAGTTAAGATTAATTAGAAAATGATACAAGCCTTTGAAGTTTTTAATTAAATGGTCTGATACCATGCAAGTCTACTGATTGGCTTACATTTTCGATGGTCATAATCATAAATGTAAGCTGTATTAGAACACAAAACATCCAAAATGGCATCCATGGAGCCACTTTGTATATATCGTCATTTTTAAAATGTAGGTAACCATTTAATTTGCTAATAGCCGTGGGCACTGGCGCCTTTGACTTGGATTGCAAGACGCGTTAATTGATACGATGTTTCACTTAGAGAATTGAAAGAAAAGAAAACTTCGAAGAAGGTTTAGAAATTTTGCATATCGTCGATGGCATACTACATCAAACAATTCAGAACTTCTATGAAACATCACCCACGTACAGATTTTTTAGTTTAATGCAAACAAATTGCGTTTTTTGTGATGTAGCTTGATAACTACTATCTATTCAAAATGGTATTTATTTTAACACAGAGCACCCAAAAATACTACGATTTTCAAATAATCGATCTCTCTCTCTAGTAAGATTAAAACATTAAAAGATTATTTTTCTACTTTAACCTGTCAAAGCTTTAAATACCTTGAACAACAATTCAAAATTCTTCGAGATTTGAATGGTTAAAATACAAAACATTAATTGACAATTCGCAAACAGATTTTTACAACAGTTTCCATCTCACACAAAGTTATTTTATTGTTCCGGAAACTGATTTACTGAAAATTTACGATATCATTTAAATCAATTACATCATCAAAGATGATCCCGTGGATGGGGTGATGGAACTTCATAATTGATATATGTAGAGTAGCTAAGTATCTACATATAATTACTACGTATAGACTTCTATCAAAGATATAATGTAATTTCGTATTACAACGTTTCTAATTAGATCTAAAATTTAGAATTGCTTTTATTCTACCTAGAGATAAATATTTTCATCTTAAACCAATTGATTATAATTATCATTATTACACAAACATCAATTAATTTTAATTTTAAAAATGATAAAAGTGGCACCTTTAAAACTCTTAGAATACAGATTAATAGAAATTATTGTGCAATTCTTATTATTACGTAGATAATTTATACGATAATCATCCATCAAACATGAAAATAGACACTCAAGGCTAAGGAATATATAAAACAGTTTTGATTTCACCAAGAAACACTCCAATACACAAACTATGGTCCCAATAAAGACACGTTTGCGGCGAAATTTATTACGGCATTAGTTCGTTGTTGCAAAAGGTACATTAGAAGATAACATTGTCACTGTAACACAAGATAAGTTCACAGTTGGCTTTGTGCGGTTGGCCAGGAAGGTCGCAGTTTCTCTAGCACAGTAAGAAGCTGAAAATTCATCTGGTAATGCTACAGGTATTCGTCTATTTGATCGTAGTCCTCGTCAGGGGGCGATGGTCCAGACACCGAGAGAATCGGGAGACCGAAATGCTTGACTGTCTCCACGCTGCTGCCAGTGTCGTCGGATTTGGATGCTTCTTCGTTGATCGTGTCTTCACGAGGTTTGATCTTACAGAGGCGCTCGGATGAGTCGCTCATCGTTGTAAGGGGTATGTTGTCCGCGGATCTGTAAATGTGTTTTATGTTAGTTTTCTTTCTTTCTATGTGTTATACACGCCCCGCTTATTTCCCAGACGGGTAAGCAGATATTGCGGCATACATCTTACACGATTCTGGGATATCTCTTTCCTTGATGGAATGGGCATCGTAAATGTTGCTCGTGCTCTTCACAAAAGGCCTTTTAGCTAACTTGATTGGCAGACGTGCTACTAGGATAGCTCCTACTTGCCTGCACATTCTTTACAAAATTTATTTCTCAAATCAACTTTCGGTCATAAGCTCTAAACGACCAAACTAAAGCTTAAAAGTCTAAATATTGCACAAAATAATCTGGCAAAAATTCACCTGGAATCTGATCGGTGACAAAAACAGGTCAAGTCTTATCAACTCAGAATTCTAAATTAGCATGAAGAAATCATTCAAACACGCAAACTTTTTGGAATAAATTCATGGCTACATCAACTAATCTTTCATCAACGTAACCTTTACTCGAGCTTAAAAATGCTTCTCACCTAGCTTTCCGGCACAGCCGCGACTGGGAGCCGTGCCTCCTCAGGAACTCTCCAGCGTCGAAGCCAGGGAACCCAGCCGGCTCCGCCGACATGAAGATCGCGGAGTTCACCCGTGGCCGGTTACAGCGAGCCAGCAGCCGCTCCTCGCACTCCAGACTCTGCGTGTGTGCGTGCGACCAGCGCATGTGCTGTCGAACGTTTGTATGTATGTGAGTGAAGATTTGTAGAGGTATGTGCACGGTGCAAAATTTTTGATATAATAAACAATCCTACAGTTCTTTCCAGGGGGGGGCGGTGTAAAGACATGAATTCTGAGCTTTTTCTTCAAAACGTTCGATGTAATCACCTATTATGATTTTCTTCTCATTTTATGCCCATAAAGATCAGGGGCACACATACTTGCAAAATGCTGGCCCTTACTTCTAGATGCTATTCATAGAGTACGGAGTACTAACCAACATTATATGTTATTTTTTTATTTTAAATTTCGTGAGATATATTCAGAAGAAAAGAGCTTTTCTTTTCTTATTCTTTATCTCTCTATAAGTACTAAAGTTACTAATAATACGACAGCAAAATATCGTCGGTAAAATAATACCTTGTGCTATCAACGCATTTGGTAGGTAGATTCTATGTGTTTAGGAAATCTACCTACTACATATCACTTTCGAATGCTGGTGTGTATGTACTGGAGTACCTACTCATATTAATTGGTAAGTACAATTTTAAAGTATTTGTGTGAAGTGATGAAGTGTAAGTGGTGTAAGTGCATTATATCTAAGGATATATAATAGCGCTTGCACGCGCATCAAGAATACAAGACATACAACAAATACGCGCTGTGATTGGCTGTTATGTCACGGTCAATGCGACATTGCTTGTTACCACAAATTACAGCGCGGTATTCGTTTCTTCTTGAAGCGTTTCCATTATTTTGTCTCTAAGATTTAAAAAAGAAATGCTCTGAGTCACGTAACTCAAGATTGTATAAGGTTAATCAAGTAAGTAAACTGAGATTAATGTTTCAGAATAGGTACAGTAATATAATCCATTTCAATTTAGACTGTAGAGTGTCATCGTGCATTAAGATAAACTCCTAACCTATGAATTTATAGCTTTGATTATTGCTTGTTATAGTTAGTTCCAGAGCGATTATTTGAATGGTATCTCCTTCGGAGTTAATATCTGTGATAATATCATTCGACCCCATTGTGTTTAATATTATAATTACGAAATAGAGGTATATATCTTCCCTCTTTTGCTTCAATCTTTTTGTATTATGAAACAAAGAGAGAGATATACCCATGCCCATAACCATAACCAAACCAAATACATCCTGTATTTGGATCGGATCGAATTCTGTATTCAAATACTCGTATATGCATAAAATAATGTCAGGGGTATTACCGTGAAGATTTGTGTTAGCGATGCAAGTGTCACAAAACATAATTACTGTAAGGCCCAATTTACATAGCGACTAAATGAACTGATAGAAAATAAGAATTCTCGAGAATTCCCTAAAGCGTTAAGATACACGAACTTTTTTTGACTACTTTAATCTGTGTGTGTCACAAACCATATTATCCCATGCAACATTGCATTCGCTTCTGAAATTATCATGTTCTTGTTATGGGTATGTGTACAAGAGACTAAAAATACCCATAAAATAAACTTACCTAATGAACTTGCTTTAAGGTATCATCGATTGTTTGAAGCTTACTAGTAAGCTGTTCCTAATAGTTCTGTGAGTTCCTACTATGTGCACCGTACCTGTATTGATCTAAATGATATTCGAAGCTGACCCATCCTACATCACAGTGTTCAAGAAACACCAGACCAGTCTCTTTACTTAAATGTTTAACATGCCTAGTCTGTTCTCTGTAAGTACTCATGAAGGTATCTCTATATTCACCTCAGGGTGAAGCTGACCCATTCAACATTAGATTTATAGGGAGACATCAGGACAATCTCTGACCAATTTGTGTATTCTATCTAGTCTGTTTCAACACAAAGAAGCCTTCAACAGCCGTAACATAATGAGTTTAAGGTCCCTATTTTAAAAATAGTCAATAAGACACATATCACTGCTCAAATAAAGTTTGAAAGTGACAATTCAGTACTGATTATTGTTTCAGAATAGCCTGAAGAAGACTGTGTCTAAAGACAGAATCATTCACGTAGTACGCATTCCAAATAAAAAGCCATCGAACTTAACACAAGTGCAAAATTTTCAACTAGATTTAAATGTGACTACCGATGGCACACTCATTCGGCATGTGTACGACGTGACGTGTGTGACTTATGCCTTGTCACGAGATTCTCTTCCCTTGTTTTAAACAATACAAATCGTAAGTACAACCGAAACTATATTTCATAGACATTTCCATTCTTACAACTAAGTCTTGTCAGACTATGTTACGGTTTCTGTATGAAGTTGTGCTAGATTCTAAATGGACTTGCTCTATAGGTAAGTTTGGAATTTGAATAGTGCGATCAAATACCTCTCTGGTGTTTATGTTCAGTACATAACTTCTGCGGTTGTAGGTTCGGATTGGGTTTCTACGCTTGCATTCGGAATTCTGCGGGTTTGTCTGCAGTAACACTTTGTATGCGTAGACTTGTCTTGAAGCGACTATCCCTTTCTATTGCCCATGTCAGAGTAGCAATCACTCGCCAATTAGCGTGCACTTGTATGCTTCGCTTAGCAATGCAGAGATAGAAGCGTGCGCCTTAGCGTGAGAATTTCGTAGTAGATTCGAGCGGGTCTATTAGTAATTACTATTATGACATTGGCAATAGTAAGAGATAGCGCTTCGAGACAAATATACGCGTCCATACTAAGCGTACTTACTAGTGGCGAAGATAGGAGGTAAGCCGGTAGTGAAAAATAGGCTTGGTTAAGTAACCAATGCTTATTTACATTTTTTATTTGTCTTACTTATTTGGGCTATAATAAGTCCCTACGCTACTTAATTTCCTTGAAAATATTTGTTAATGTGCCTGGCATAGGCTTGTCTTGTACTACCGGCTTACCCTCTAGCTTCGCCACTAGTACTTACAAACATGGGGCCAACTCTGTTATACTCTCGTAGTTGCATCGCTCTGGCATTGTATTGGTAAACGAATTGCTTCGCTGTTTTACTACCGACGACAGTGAAATGAAAGTAACGATCGTTTGCCGCTACGATGCCAGAGCGATGCAACTACCAGAAAGTACTTTGGCCTCTGAAGTGTAATTGTGGGTCTCTATTTCTAACTCTTGTGTTAACGGGAAATATCGTGAGGAAACCAACATACCAAGACGTGTGTGTGAACCTTATCATGTGGTCATGATAGATGAAGTTTCCATGGTCAAAGTCAAAGACCTTTATTATATCATTATAAGTGCTATATACAGATATATAGCAGCATAACACATAACTTGATGAAAAGTTATGTACGTTTGATTTGATAGTTGGAAAACAAAAGTGAACGTCCCCGGTTCGAATCGATTTCTTATTACAATCAAAACTTGAGTTTCTGATCAACATGGACAAATTTTACAGTTTCTGTGCACATAATTTAATTATCTTGTATAAATAAAGCTGATAATTGAAACAAAAATACCACTGAGTTTTAAAATACTGAATCGTATAAAATATACTGAGGAATAGGAACAATATATAATTTTACAAGCGTAGGACGTCTGAAAATTCCCCATCTAATTTACGTGACGTTTGCTTTCTATTTCTGACACTGACATTTATATAGTTGACAGAGCAGGGTTGGACGTTAAAGCTTTCCCGGTTATGATACCGAGGGATCAATTCTGCTACTGCAATAATAGTTCGATACATACATACACGTCACCTCTGTCTGCCAGAGGGGTAGGAAGATAATACTGATCTCCTTTATCACGGTCATAACACTATTGTCCCTTTGGCTTTATCCACATTTAGGAATCTGTCAATACGTAATCTCCGGTTTCCAGATTTCACGATATAGGATATAAGGACAATCATCGTCCAGTAGCCCTAGCACTCGCGTCAAGGAAGAAAAAACATAGAACAAATACTCGCTATTATTGGTTGCTATGTCACACATAGTGCGACTTTGCTTGTTTCAACCAACCGCAATGCCTGACTAATATTGTAATTTCGTTTTAGGAGCGCTTTTCTAGAAGGGCTGCGATGTTCGTAACGTGACGGAAGCTGTAGTCTGTTTACTAATTCGAAGAATGATTTAACACTTCGGATCACGTACGGATAATATATGTTTAATAACAGATCTGAATATAAGAGTATGCATGAATTCATTTGATTTGAAATTACGTCGCTATCGTTGAAATCCCGGCAGCATTATTTCACAAAGTAACAGAGCGATCTGTCAAATTAATAAAAAGACTATACTACTGTAATAGCTTCCGCCATATTGCAGACATCACCGATCAGCCCCCCTAGCACAGCGCTCCAAGAAAGAAATGACAAGACATTTAACGCGCTGCGGTATTTTGAAACAAAGTGAGTCACAAGAAGTGTGACATAACAGCCAATCAGGGTGCGTATTTGTTCTATGTCGTGCCCGTCTTGACGCTTGCTAGGCCTGCTACGATGGCTGGCTATCAATTTCTTGCTTTATAAAAATATTGAATGTAGCAAACTAACTCATCAGCGTACTGACGGTATGGTTTTTTGCACGATAACGAAAGAATACAACGAGAAAGAAGAATATGTCTTGCAGCAATTTGCTGTGCAAACATTGAACGGGTATGTCGGCTTGTAGGTCATACGAAATGTATACAAGCATATATAGCTAAGTATGTAAATATTTCACCAAAATGTGAAATGAAAAATAAATTTTACCGACATATAATTAAGTACGCTACAAAAGAGTGTAGGTACAACATTATGTAAAAAAATATCTCATTTAATAAAGTAATTTAATTCAACATCGCGTGTTCCAGACTATCAAAACAACTGCATTAATACGAGTATGAAGTGTCATCACTCGTGACAGTTGAATAAAAAAAAACCCTACTCTTTGTCACAGTCGAACTAAACCGGTAGGTAATTATTATTGTTCTTTAAAGATCTGGTGGAAATCTATGGCGTATAACATAAATAATATATAATGATATATGGATCATATTTTTTCTTTCCACTATTTCGTATCAATGTGAATTTTTAATGTATTATGTTTTTTCAAGTCCATTTATAGAAAAGGCCAAACACTGAGAAGTAAATATTAACCTTGTTAACGTTTACATATTAAATGCGCTATTGGGTTAAAGTAAACATTTGCATTGAGTTGCAATTGTTATATAAATGCAAAGGTTTTCATCTTTTCGACTTCCGTCCCGGTTTATTTCACAGTTTGGACAAAACCGTGAAATAAACATTTTTTTCATGTTTACTGCTTTGGACACAGTATGTCTACGAATTAGCGCCATCTAGTGAGCAGGTAAGTAATTACAATAATATTTCTCTATCTACCTCTATATGTATGATTTTGGTCCGATTAGTATTATAACATTACGGGAATAAGTAGCTAGCATGGGTACAGTAGACTTAAATAGCGTTTCTATTGGAGGTACTTACTGTATTTTTTTACTGTTCTTCAAAACACGTTTTTGTGTTAATGGAATTAATGAGTCGAAAAGTAAAAATTAGTTTAGTAGCAGTGTGTTATATCTATCAAACTAAAGTCGTGATTTTTAGAGCAAACCAACTAGCTTTCATTACATTGTTACCTTCTCATTGGCGTTTGGTAACTCCGTTAAGCGCTGAAACATAATAGCATTAGATTATTCAAAAACTTTATCATTCACAACCGTTGGTTGCAGTTTACACAATAAAATGCTGCTAAATGTTTTAATTAAAGTTTGTCATTCGCAACTACGAACTTTTCTCATTTTACCATTTCAATAATACCTAACTTACGATAGTATATTTACATAAATAAAGTTCATCGAAGCGTAAACGGAATACCTAGAAACTTAGACCTAAAGCATAAACATTGTTGATTATTGCAGGACAAAAAGCACCCAATATTTTAGTGCAGACGTGCCATTTTTCCTCGCCCCTTGCTGAAACAAACACGTGCAAAGTGAAATTTAGCGATGTTCGGGTACCGTGGTGTTATATGCAAACTGTGTGTACTGCATTGGTTTTGACTGTGTCCGCCTTTCGCCGTCACGCGTGATACTGGCATAGCTCTGATTTTAATCTCATTTGACATTTTGACACCTGTGTCGCCGTAATAAGGTTGCTATTTTTTTGGTCTGTACAGTCACAGACTTATTACGTCATCACAAGGTATGTTAAAATGTCGGGTAGCCACTATTGTAGTCTTGCGAACGAATTATCAGTTCTCGGTACAGTGAGTAATACTTATTGTCTAAAATTTAGACGGAAATTTCTTCGGGGCTTATTCAATGGAATACTTGGGATTTTTCCATTTGTTTTTATAATTACGTACTTAAGCACAGAATATTACGAATATTGTTCTTAGGTGAGGTGTATATAAACATAATAGCACTACGAGCAAGAGAGTTCGTAACGTTTTAATGCTGATGAAAATAAACAACTTTTTAGGTAGGTCCCGATTTTCAAGATAAAACGCTAGTTCTTAAACGTTTACATTTTTATGTCTTACGGATATTACTAAAAAACAACGATATTTGCAACTTTAGATGGAACAGTTTGAGGGTTCTTTAATCAATATACAAACAGCTAAAGACCTAACGATATAAAACACTTCCAACTGTGCAGAGATGTGACAAACATCCCAAAAGAACATAGTGGCAAAACGAGAACAAAACCAGAGCACACCAACAGTGAGTGCAATAGCTGCTGTTTGCAGTCGTGCAGTGCGGCGTTGCCAAATCTCTCTTACTTGATGCTCGCAGCCGGCACAGCGGCATTGGCATTGCTGGCAAGCCCACGACCTCCGGCCGCGGGCGGGGCTGTGCTAGCTGCCCTGATTGTGGTCCTCGGCCGCCGCATGCAGGAGTGCGAACTGGCAACCGCAGTCGCGGGCGCTTCGCCGAGGGTATTGGAAGCAACGGTCCAACAAGCAGCATACGTCCTGCGCACCATACTGAATAAGGTAACTAATATGATTTGTTTGTGGCGCTGTTGGCGAGTTTACTGTTATGATGCTGACTGTGGCGCAGTGAAACTTTTCCGACAGGCAAATGTTTTTTGGCTGGAAATGTGATGGAAGTACCTACAGTCTACAGGTTGCTGAGAAAAAGTTTTTTTTCGTACGAAGTAAAATATTCGGTGCGAAAGAACTTGGAAGCCTAAGATTGATTCTCGGATTTATTTTGTTTTCTGATTCGTAAACAAATAATTAAATAGCACGTGCAGATATAGCGGTGTTCTTAGAATAAATGTTCATTATGTATATGAAGATATTTATTTATTTATTAATAAGGCTTTACCTTTCACAGATATCTTTTCCTGGATTGTTTGGAATTTTCATGATTTTTTTTTATAATCTTCATTTCGGGTTTTATGTACCTGTCACTTGTGTTGTAAATTAATGCGAATATTTGTTAGAAAGTGAGTCTAATCTCTTCTAACTCTAAGAGTCTAACCTCTGTTGCTTGCAGTCCGATTGATATTTTACCAAAAGAGAACATAGGTAACAATAAAACATACGTACACTTCTCCCAGAGGGATAGGCAAAGACAATAGACCTCCATCGATCTCGCCACTCCTCCCTTACCCCATCCACATGGGTCAATCATCAATCTTTTGTAGCCTAGGGTATAAAAAAAGGTAGGAAATACACACAGGCAGCGGAAAGCCGCTGTTTCTGCACAAGCTAGTCGAAGTCAGCGACGAAAAATAATTTATTTTAATATTATTTATTTCATTTCTGGGAATTGAAGCCGAACAAAAATCACTGGGTGTGTGGAAACCGTCACCTTCAGCTTTATAGGGCATTTCCGTATCAAACAGTGTGAAGGAATATTCGTTTTTCTACTTACAACTGACTAGAAATGCCTGTCTAAATACAGACCCCGTACCATGAGCCCTTAAAGTAATACTGTTTACGCTGTGCAACAGTGACAGTGTCATACCTCTCGTCTAGCGCTATCCCTGTCACACAGCGAGAACAATGTTCCTATAAAGATCTCATGGTACGAAGGCAGGTATTTAGAAAACATTTTGCACATTATTTTGTTTCTTACTTCGTTCCTAATGAAGGTATTAGCGCCCGAGCGTTTGCTAAGCAACTTGTAATCTCTGAGTAAGCTTGGAAGCCGTAGGAATGTCTCTCGATATTTGTTTTTGTGTTTTCCTCATTATATTATAGAGGGCACGTGTAATTATCACAGTGTTCTTAGAAATAAAAACTTTTTCAATTCCGAAGACGATTTCTGTTTACAGACGGAAAAATAATTAGCTAATTTCTTTAGAAAGTACATACCTACACAAAAGTGTTCCAACAAGACGTACTGGTTTTTTTTTTGTTGTAAATATCTCTTTGTTTTTATATGAATGTGGAGCTACAGTCGACAGCACAAGTGTTATTACAAGAAACTATACTGTGTGAAAATGGACCCCGAGCAATGATCTCCGAAACA
>SJJU01003084.1:0-17186 GCA_012932125.1 Conopomorpha cramerella
GGGGGGGGGGGAATGCCAATAATCACCTGTTGTGGTTTAACACGCAGAGAGCGCTGCTGTCCGTTCTCCGAAGTTGAAGTCTGAAGAAACGACGGGAAAATTTGGGCTGGGGTGGTAACATATGTATTCTATTCGCCGTTACCACACGGCCATCTACAAAACACAAATACTTATTACTCACTTAGCATCGTTTAACCCGCCGAAGCAAAGCATTTGACATTTATGTGCTCCAAAATATAGATTATAGCCATTTTATCATGAGTCATTTGAGAAACTGTCTAGGTTAGTGCCACTTAACAATTTTTATAAATTAAATGCACAATTTAGATGGGATTAATTACTTAGCCCGTAGTATCGAGTTAATACTTGCTAAATAAAATATATCGATCAATACTCTAATTATTATTTGACCACAAGTCACAACAGTAATTAAAAATATCAAGTTAGTTTATTCCATAATTATACTGGTGTTGTCATTCCATTCTAAGACCCTTATTCAAAGCGTTAGGTTCTTAGGTTAGGTCCTTTGAATTTTACCGTTTGAATACGGCGACTTTGTTTTATACATCATCATCATCATCATCAGCCACATGACATCCACTGCTGGACGAGGGCCTCCCCCAATGATTTCCATTCTGTTTTTTTTATTACATAATTACTAAGTAAAATATACCTTCACAGTCACACAGATAAAATCACGAAAAAAGATGTAAGAAAAAAAATATCGATGGCGGGAATCGAACCCGGTGGCGGCCATTCGAACAAATCGTCCAGAAAGCCTTCTTGATTTTTATTTACTCTCTCCTAATAATGGAAGTACGACATGTAATTTATTATTATCTTTTTTTTAACATATTTTAGATAATTGCTACCAGACAGTATAGACAATGAGTTTAAACGTATAGAAAGACTCAACTGGAATATAAAAAGACAGTATGTACTTAAAGTCGTCTATGTATTAAACATATTATTCTCATACGTTATTGCGAATTATAATTTTATTTTCTTTAAAGAGACGCAAAGATTTCGTATAAAGTCATTGTTGAAATTATTAAAGAAGAGCCAAATTGCATTATTTCAGAGAAAGTAGGGGACGTGAAATGCTTTTTAGCTTCGCGAGCTACCTGCTTGTGTCGGGAGACATTCAGGGGACGCTCAAAGTGCCTTTTACACAAAGATTTAGAGTACAATATCGTGTAGATGTGACAATATTACATTTTTTTTCAAAGAAATTCGTACTGACGTAATATTAAAAGTTTTGTAATATTAAAGGTATTTTTGGTTAATTTTTGCACCGTAATACCCAGTTTAAGCTTTTAATATCATAATTTTTGTTAATGTAATGTGACGGCAGGCCCGAATTGATGAAGAAGGGCACAAGACCGATTGTTGAGGCGTGCCTTTGTGGAGGCCTATGTCCAGCAGTTGACATAACGGGCTGACAAGATAATGATGTAATAATAGTGAGAGTGATTATCTCTTGTTGCTTATAGGTCTTACTTCCTTGTTGTTTGAGTGTACTCTTACTGAAATGTTGAATTACAAGCACTTCTACTTTAACTTTATATTTATATTGAAAATGTAAGTTTTATGGGAAGATATAGTATTAGAGACCTCATTGTTGGTTTTGGTTGACCCTCAGTAATATATATAAAACTCAAAGTCCAGACTAATAAATTCATCACTGACTCAACAACGCTAAACCCAAACCCTTGACACTATATAGCTGAAATTTTGCGCGCGCGCACACACACACACACACACACATACACACACACACACACACAGGGGTTCTCTTTATGATGTTTATTTGGGTAAAGGGGGCAAAAAGGGGGACAGACATTTATATGAGAAAAATGTAAAGGTTCTAAAGCTTGGTGGCAGTATTTATTAATTGATGGTTAAGACTGAAACTACGCAAATGAAATGGCGGGGCGTCCACAAGTACGCATTAAAATAATATATTTATTGAGAGTATGAGTATTTATATGCTATAAGTCAGTCCATAGCCCACCATGGTAGTAAAAGACTGGAGTGTATTTTACATAAAACGTTTAATTTTGTTTTGTTACGAGTAATAACCTCTCGTAGCGATACCTCTACGTCGTAGTCACATGGAAACTACGCCGTAGCTGCGTAGTCCACTAAGACTGAAGTAATACCAATACTTTTAGTGCCAGTGTCGCTTTTGTATAGCGTCCTCCAAACGGCAAAAGAGCCAGAGGCCGTTCCTTTCAATCATGGCACCGTACCGTCAAAAGTGAACTTCATGCCGCTGGAGTGAGCTGGAGCGAGGCCAGTTGCGTTGCTGAGGACAGGAAGGCGTGGCATGGTCTTGTCAAAACCCTCTGGACCTCTGAGGTGCCTTAGGATCGCAACAACATGAGTAAAAGTGACAGCGCGATTATTGGTAGGGGGTTTGTAAGGTATTGAAATGTAAATTATTATTATCAGAAAGGATTTCAATGTAAGGCATTCTAATCGTAAGGGATTTTAATTCATACGGGATTATAATCTAAGACGTTTTACGTAAGGGCTTTAAAGCCAAAACATTTTGATGTTTAAGGGTTTGTAATTTTCTGTGTGTTGGAATAAGGTTTTATTAATTATGTATGTGATTTTAATTTATTAGCACCCCACGCAGATAATCTTCAGGATGGGGATTGTTAGGCCGTGTTTCACAGCCTTATTCACATTTAATTATTTGTTACGACATGAGCATGGTGATAACTTCAAGCTTAATCTTACGCTCAAATTTGCTGGGCGCATGAGGTTAATAATGCACTTATTTCACTCTTTTGGGTGTTTTTAAGTGAAATCAAAATGAAAGTGAATTCCGTATGGCGTTACACTGAAACTTAATTTAGGTACATCTGGACATCACTTCAAAAGCTATATCAGTTTGGAAAGTACCTCCCTATCTCATAAGGAGATCTGTCAAGAAACTCCCTGTCCATTTTTTCAATGATAATGAATTATCAACATAATATGATACAATTTAAAATCAAAATGTGGAGATCCGTTGCAATAAAATACACTTCACTTCACGCCTTTTAATCCCAAAGTGGGGTAGGCAGAGGCACTTGCTTAGTAAGCAAATGTCCACGGTTCTCCAAGCGTATTTAACCCAACGTGACAGGGGGTGAGCCCAGCCGTAATAGGGTTCAAACACCTTGTGGTCTGCGGGTTTCATCACGATGTTGTCCTTCACCGTACGAGCGTATCGTTGCGTACATAGGCTCTGAAAAAGAGTTCCATTGGTACACGTCCAGTAGCCGGACTCGAACCCGCGACCTCCCGGTTACAAGTCAAGTATCCGACCAACTGGACCACAGACGCTCAAACCGTTGCAATAAGTTCAATACTATCTCTACTCTTGTCCATTTTCTTTTTAATTTTATTTTCTCTGTCAAATCTACAATAGTTTTATTTTATCGAAGTGAACGCCCAGTTTACCAGCGCTAGCGGGCGCCACGCAAATTGCTGCGATCTGCGCCCTCCCCTGTCATCGTATTCAAGGAGTTTTCTACTCAGACCTGTATATACAGAGCAAATTGACTTCACAATTGTAATGAGCAGTCCCATTAGAAAGGATTGTTTGGTTTTAGGTTTCTACTTTGGATAAGTAGTAAAGACACCGCATGTGAGCATATTTTCAGCCCGAATGTGTTTGAGTGAAAATACCAGTAAATGAGGTTATATTTTACTCTACCATGTTTATGTTTATGGCATGTTATATGCCATGTGTAAAAAAACATTGTTTTTGCGAAATATAATTTGTGAACCAAATAACTGTGACTTCCGCTCTGGAAAAAAAATAACCGACAACCAACCAAATGCAAGTCTAATTACCACAGGGCCATAAACATATAATATACCACAAACATAAAATAGTAACAGTCAAATCATTTTTTTTTACTTGTTCTTTTTGTTGTTTGAAACAGAGATGGACCATTTAAAATAGTACTACATTTTAAATAGTAGTAGTTTACAAACTTCACAGAAATCATTAAGTTCAGATCACAGAACAAGCTCTCCTCTGTAACAGAATGCCATGAACTACACGTTTGCAATCAGAGTTATTTGCGACGTAATCATTCATCAATCAACTTCAGCTTGCTGTGGCAAAGAGGTATCATTATGCTCAAACAAAACGCAAACGACGCGGTACCAAGCACTGCATTTCGAGTTTGTTTTGGACGAATCTAACCGAACCGTGCCGACGAAATCCGAATACACCGCGGATGAGCATGAATATTCAATGTAAATCTGCCAAATGGAATTTCACCTTTAATCCATAAAGTTTAGAGTAGAAAATACGTTGGCAGTACAGATATGCATTGTGTGTTAGGATCAGCAGACAGATGTCTCGGGACATTGCATTGATAGGTGATCTGGCTTCTCGGTTGCGGCAAGTGCAATATTAAAATGGATTCGCCCGGGGAGACCTTACCGAAGGATAATGGATTCTGCGCTATTCACAAATCTTATTTCAGTTCCATCTACCTTATCATATTGCTATTGTTTTTTCTGTGCCGCCTGTTCAGGTGAAGCTTTGTTTCTGTTGTGTACATTTATTTTTCAATACAGATAATGTATTTTTTACGAGAAAATGGAATAAGTGAAGTTATTTATGTAATACGATGAAATTGGTGGCTGAAACAATTTTGCCTGTAACTTCTTATCTTTAACTGTTGTTTTTTTACAAATAGCAAGGGGCAGGATAATTTCGAAAGTATTCACCTACCTATGTGTATTTCCATTCATGCTCGCAGCAATTCGGACTGTGAGCGTTCCGGGACTAGGAATTTTTGTATTTCAAACAATTTTGCACAGAAAACACAAAGCGGTTTCCCCAGTGTGCCACTGCTTTTACTACTGGTCCTATTTTTTATGTAATATTCCTATATTATAGTAGAGGAAGGCAATGTAACTTTTGGTTACTTCTCCAGGGTCGTTTTAGCTTCACTAACGAAACTATGATGGATTTTTTTATGTAATCATCTCCATAATTTTCTTCTATTCTATTATTATGTCCGCGATTTTAGTAGTTATTCGCGAGATTGCGTACCTTAAGATTTACATTAGACGCCTTCTAATCTCAAAGTGGCTAGGGGTAAGTAGTGGAACTTGCTATGCAAATACCCATGGTTTACCAATTTTATTTAATACTAGCTGTAAGGTACTAAGCTGAACTAATCACACACATTACTTAATTATGAACTTTCAATAAGTTTTGAAATTATTCGCATCTATGTACTTATATTGACGTATGGGTGTGCAAGTGGTAATAATAATAAAATAATACGTTTATTTATTTAATACAGATACACACAAAAATAAAAAAACATAGTACAAAATATGAAAAACAATAAAAAGAAAAACAGTTATACAACACAAAATTATTAGACAAGTTTACAAAGATTTATGTGTATGAAATAATAGGCTAACGTAGCCACTCTGACACATCCTAGCTAGATTAGTAAATAACCTGTATTAAGGAGTGTCAGACTAAACGAGTTTACACTTTTCGTACACAACAAGGATATAAAGATGTGTGTGTGTAAATGTATTAAAGACGACGTGGCGTGTACAAGTTGGTTTATTTTTCACAACTCATACGGTGAAGGACAACGTCGTGATGAAACCCGCACATAGTGTGTAAACCCCATAACTGTGATAGGCTTACCCCCTGTCACGTTTATTACGCTTGTGGGGACTCACTAGAAAGTGCCTCTGCGTATCCTGTTTTGGAAATAAAACGTGTGATGAGTCCATATTTATTTTTATGATCGCAAAGAAATGTATTTATGTAGAAATGATATTTTCGTGTTACTTTTTCGAGGGCCTGAGCCTGAGGGGAGAGCGCATTCTAAACATTCCATTAAAGTTCAGAGCACATCTTGAAAATATTTTTATTCACCTTCATTAGTAAATTACGTGCCCTGCTTTAAATTACTGAATTACTTTTAGTATTATTCAATGGAAACCATTCAGCTTATTCGTACAACTTCATTGGTGGGATTACAACTATAATGTTTTATCTTTTTTAATAAAAAAAATACACTTTTTATTCCTAAAGTGGGGACAGGCAGATACATTTGCCAAGCCACGTTGTGAATTAAAATAAGACAAACAAAGTAAATATTTTTTCTAAGCTGTAAGAGTACATGGTAACCCTGTAAAATATAATAATATACCTAACATATCGGGACATTTTCTCACACGGTCACCAGAGCCCACAAGGAAAAGACGAGAAACGAACATGTGAACTTCTATCTAAAGGACAGTGCCACAACCGCTAATAGTTAACAATATAATTTGCAATACGATACCCAAAGATATTGTTACAAGGCAATAATCCCCCAGTTTTCACGAGAGAACCTACAGCTCGCTCGTTCCGCACTAATTGGTAGTCAACGAGGTTTTTTTTTTCGACTACCCTCTCATTGGGCCGATGAGTTTCATAATTATAGCAATTAGAATGTGGACGCCGAGCCGGCGGTGGCGGCGTATACGTGACCCGCATACAAACACTATTTGATACAAATAAAAAAAAACGTTTTAATACCATCGTTCTTGTCGCACTAACTTCTTCCTTTCTAAAGCGGCTTCATCAAGAATTTTTCCATTGTTTTTTCTTCGTTGAACTTCATACAAGCCTTGTATGCCACGAGCCTGACACTGGAAAAGAAACCAATCACTCGATCTGTACACATACGGTTTACATGTTAAACAACCGAGTTAGAATGAGAGGAGGAGGCATTTGCCTTTTTTCGTATGGTTTTTGTGTGCGTCTGAGTGTGTTCTCTCTGTACATACTTCAACATCAACGGATAATGTAAATATATCATTAAATAGCAGTTCAGGATATCCTAGTTTTGGTTGCAATAACAATACAGCCCATGAAATATCGTAGTACATTATTATTAGTAGTAAATGAGCCTTATACAATACCTAGAATATAACATATCTCACTCATAAACGATTGTTTCCGACGCCGCCCTACTCTTTGGCACACGAATAAAATAGCCAAGCCGCTATTCCGTATTCTGTGCACATCCTATGATTTCTTTAGACGAGCAGTTTCGGTATCCAATATCACAATATTTATTATTCATTGTTCGCTCGTATTTCATCGCGTCATCGTCGCGAAAATGAATATGTGTTCTAGATTTAGATCTAATCTCTGGGAGAGCGTGCAAGCTGCGGGAGGGACGGACGTTGGGATCTAAGTTTTCATTATGCTACAACTTTGTGGAAGTGGAGAATTTATAGCAAGGAAATTGTGGCGCGCACTTCGTCTTCATATTTTCGTTTACCGAGAGAATAATCCTTCCACACGGTGACGGAACTTATATACGGGTTATGAAACTTCAACGTCACTCCGCTGCTGTTTTGTGAGGGATTAAAATTAGTTTATGTTGTGTAGTATAGCATGCCACATTGCGATTATGAAATGTAATGAAAACGTCACTGTGCGACGCAGCGTTACTAAGGAAACGAAATTTCGGTATAAACCAAGACATAATGTAGCTAATTATAAAAACATAATCAGGTTCCCAAAAATAAAAAAATATCCACTGTACTTATAACTGAAATTTCGGTATAATATACATATATATAAAAATAATAGCGGCTCGGGACCTGCTTCACACGTCTGGTATGATACTCAGCACCAGAAAAAACTTACTAGAAAATCAACATTCTCTTCTTGTGAGAATCCAGCTTTAAAATAATATGTCATACACCATAATATATAAAGAGGACTTACCTACTCATGGAAATGCTGTTACTTGTGCGTTCATCAAAGTCGTGAAAACTAAAGTTTATACATAATGAACAAAGGCAATGACAAAAGCCCCACTGTAGCTTATTTTGTTTATTTCTTTTTTAAATTTTAGAAAGTTTGTTTAATTAGATACTTATTAATGACCAGCGGCCGTTCAGGCTTCGGTCGAATGCTATCCTAATATTAAAAGGAAAGGTTTCCACCTCGACGACTATTCAGACATCGACAGTATCTGATAATCTTTCTTTAAAACTACGCTACGGATTTTGATGCGATTTTCTTTCGTAGAGAGAGTTATTATAGAGGAAGGTTTATATGTACATTACTTAACTTATGATAACTTTATTTTTATATAATTGTATATTAGCAAAGGAACATTGCTAATTATTGTATATTGGAATAAAAGGTGCCGGGCTAGTTTAAAAAAAGAATCAGTTTTCAACCATTAGTAGTCGCCCGCTCACACGATATGAAGTTCGTCTCGTTTTATAGGCTTCATCATCAGGCCCTGGTTTCCTTATCATGGGACCACCTTGGAAATATCTTCTTTCAAGTCGGTTAAAACTTCGGTAAGCTTGCTTGGATACGAGCGTTTCGTAGTAGATATACCTGAAATAATCGCACCCATTTAACCATCCGTATATCTGTCATTTCAAAGGTGGAATTTGCTCCTCACAAGCCAGTGCCTGACAACTCGCGCTGATCAAACGAAATCAAGTGTGTCGTGAACGATGTACAATTTGGAGCAGGGTCAGTCCGGAAGTCACTTTGGCTTTGGTTTCTATTGTTGAGGAATCACACGTAGCAATACACACATTTTATTTGCTTGAAAGGACAAATGGTAGTGTGTAAATACTGTAAGGGTATCGCTCAATCTATATTAATATGATATTGAAAATATCTGAACAATAATAAAACGTAATAAAATATAGAGATATCTGGAAAATGGGAATTGTAGAGTATTTTGTTAATCAATAATCGCAGTAGCCTGCGTATTCGCAATTTTAGCGTTAACTAATTATACATATACAAAAAATACAAATACAAAATACAAAAATCTTTATTCAATTACAAACAGTCATGTACAGTAACTTTATCTGGTACCTCCCTTTGAGCAAAAAATTGCTTGTAGTAGGAAGCACCGCTCTTCTGCCGTGCTTTACAATGACCACTTTGAACATTAACATTAGTAAGTTATACATAAATATTATTATATATAATGAGTGTAATCACCCAATTAATAATTAAGTATAGTAAATAATAGTCAAGTAAATATACATATATATACACATATACATGTATATATAGGTGGCGACAGATAAAAAAACAAACATATATAACTTCTAATTCTTTAGTGTATAATTATTTGCCTATTAATAATTCTACTTCATCATAGGCTTTAGTTTTGAGCCAGGCCAATACTACTTTTTTACACTCTACAATGTTCTTTGAGTAAATATTAAGTTCCTTATGTAATACTTGATAAAGGTTTGTTGATAAGAAAAAGTATTGTCTTCGACCGAAAGCAGATTCACAAGCTTCTGTAGTTAACTTTAGACATTTTCGTCTAGTGTTCATGTTTAATAGATTATGATCAAATGGTAATGATTTATGTTTTTTTAACACCACACATAGGACGTAAAGTTTCCTAACCGACAATACATTACTAAGACTATAGAGGCTGCTAGTGGGAAACCGCGATGGCTTGAAGAAAATTACTTTGAGCACCGCTCTTTGGGAGCGTTCAAGTTCTAAAAATCTTGTTTTTGTAGTTCCTCCCCATATTGGAATACAGTAGCATAAGATTGATTCGACAAGTGCTGTGTAGATTTGCATTATAAGAATTTTTGAAGTGATGTGACGAAGTTGCTTAAATACCCAAACAAGTTTACGGACTCTGCCCATAAGCAATTCAATGTGAGGATACCAAGTCAATTTCTGATCGACTACTACACCAAGGTATTTTGTAGATGTAACCTTATTTATAGTTGGATAGTTACAGGGGTGGATATTATTGCATTTATGAGCTCTAATTGTATAATCTTTACTTGGTTGCGTGTTCTCATATTTTGAGAACGATATGAAATTTGTTTTGGCTGTATTTAATGTCAGAATATTATTTTTTAGCCAATTTGATACCTTCATTAGTCCCTGCTCAGCTATTTGACGAACATGATTCCACGAGGATCCAGAAAAAACTAATGCTGTGTCATCTGCATATGTTATTATAGATCCACTCATTATTTGTAAATCACATAAGGTGTTATTACACTTCATACATTTCACGCCTTCAAATCCCAAAGAGGGGTAGGCAGAGACACTTGCTAAAGCAAATACGCACGGTTCACAAAGCGTATTTAACCCAACGTGACAGGGGGTGAGCCCATCGCATTTATACATATATAGTTCAGCATTATCTTTACATGGATACTAGTTACCTATGGGTTTATAAATAATTATGGTTCAAAACTAATGGGTAACATATTTTTTTGTACAACAAAGGCATAAAAAACAATTAGTAAATGAAATCAATGAAAAAATCAGTTTATTAGTCTGAAAAATCACGTTTAGTGATGATTTTACGTCTTTGACAATAATATAGATTAAAATATAATTTATTACGATTTTTTTTCAGGTGAAACTTAGTATGTGGTGAAACATCGTGTGTTGAAATTCCGAACTTCAGGAAATATGTTTGTGTTTCATCTCCCTGCCGGCAGGTAATCACTCTGAGCATTTTCCGACTTTTCATACGTATTTTATGTCAAATGAGGCTTTACAAGAAAATATAACTGTGGTCTTCTCATAAACCAGCCTTGAACTGATGGAGGGTTACATTTACAGGGGGTTGTATACTGCGTTTGAATTTTCCGCCTCGTGATGGTCAGCGCCTGTGGTATTACAAGGCTTAAATGCTCGAGTATTCATTGGAAGCATATTTTTTCCTTTAGAGGCCAGTTTATGGTGGTGTTGTTTATATAAGGTCATATGGAGCAAATGGATTAGCTGGATCTTTCCTGAAGTTTCCATCCGGTGACCGCAGCCGCGCGCGCAATCCGCCCTTGAGGGCATCTGTTTTGCTTTCCTCTTTTACTGAAAAATAACTTGACCACAGAAAAGTTGAGAAAATTACTCCGAGTGGTTTTACATTTTCCTGTTGCAGTATGGGTTTTTTATTTACAGTCAGTACATTTGTGTTTCGATTTCAATGTCGGGTTTCTATGTGTTTTTCCGAACGAAATTTTGCTTTACCAGTTGTAAATATGAGGAAATATAACGGGAAAAGATATTTTTCTCTATTACGTGTTCTTTTTATCGGCGCTTATAATCACTTTAACTTCGCCCATTTTACTCAATTAAGAACCGGGTTATCGCTCTATTCGAATAATAAAAAAAACGGGAAGCGAGTTCAGCAACCGGGAAGCACAAAGCAATTCCCAGGACTGCGAGGAAATAAAAAAAAAACAAAATGGCGATCGTGTTAAAAATTATGGGAGCAAAATTATGCATAGGAGAAAATTGGGAATAGGTACCGAGAACATAGTGTTCGATGCAGAATGCTTATAGGACAAAAGAGCGTCATTGCAATATACACTTTTCATACTTAACACACAAGACTCAAATTCAATCGGCAATGAAAGACGCTACTTTCGGAACATACGAAACACTGTTCCGCGAATAACTTTCAATGAAAACAGTAAGGAAGTTTGGAAATGGAAATTTCCTCTGATGAACAAGAAGATCTGCTCATAGGTATGCTGCACGGTGTTCCTGTGCAGGATATTTTGTAAATTAAGCTTCTGTTCACTGTATGAACTGAGTACAAAAATGAATTTAACTTTTACAATTTCAGGACCGTTGTATTCCTGTGGTCCACTTGCATTGGGAAGGGTGTGTGCTACAGGCCGACTTCAGGCGTGCGTATCCTGCCACGCTGGTGGGAACATCTTCAAAAATCGTTATATGCGCTATGCTCTTTAGATATAAGAGCAAATAATATCATATGTCTATTAGTAGACCATCTGTGGCCCAGCGGTCGGGAATTTGTGCTTGCAATCGAGAGGTTGGGATTTTGAGACTAGAAAATATTTTTTTCTGAGCTATGTAAAAAGATATAGCCTAGTCTCGCAGCGCCCATACCGTGTAGGAAAATATTGTGATGGGACCCGCATACCTACCGCAAGGTGTGTGGATCCTATAACGACGCTGGGCTCATTCCTTATATAATGTTGGGTTAAAAATATGCTTGGTGAACCGCTTTGTGATTAAGAGATATAAAGAATATTTTTATTCATGTATGTTATCTTCGATCTTTTTTGTGATTTATAAAAAAATATTCCCGGTTTCATGAGCAAGTAGTATTAAAATTCTATAATGTATAGACATTCAAAGGAGCATAGGCTCCTTTCAGTATCTATGCAGGTTTCCTTTATCGTAAGAACACCTCGTAAACATAATAGAAACAAATTGCATTGGTACATATCTTTTTTTTATTTCAAAGCGAAAGTCCGTTATGGATACCCATCCGCCCAGGGGAGTGACTGGGTTATGTCGGACTAGCACCGACTAAAACCCTTCTGGTGGCCATAGGCGGTGCATTATGGGTGACTCTTGCATCTCCAAGGTACCTACATACACAAACCGGTGAGATCTCGGTGGATAATCCGGCACTTTTATTAGGACACAGCTGCTGCTCCCGTAGCGTAGAGTAGAAAAAGTTAAACAAATAATAAAAGAAACTCAGCACAAAACAGTGCAATTTGAAAATGCACGTAGCAACATTCATACGAACATACTTTCGCTTGTCTGATTACAAACTTTCAGCTTCGTGCAGTCTACGCTGACCTGAAACTCACAAACCAATGTAACTTGGCACGCGCCACATAGGTCAGACATAGTAATCAGAGTCCAATGTAATGTTAAAAGCCTTTGAAATAAGCAAGTACACAAGCAACTATAGTCATTTAGTTCGGGTCTGTTTGGTGCTGCGATTAACTTGAGCGAGTGCGCGGCGGAGTGCCGTTCGAGTGTTGAAGCCACCGGCCACGTCGTCCCTGGACACCACTTAGTTACTGGAGTGGAAAACTGAACTGGGAACGTATAGAACGGTGGACGCTAAACCGCTTTCTATGAAGTTTTCTATGCATAATAATTTCCATACATCAAAATTATAAGGGTGACACAATATGTCACACACTTTTATTAGAGAAGTAGGCGCGCGCGTAGATCTTGCACCTCCACTTGTCATGTTCCTAGCAAGTTTAATTCACACATGCTCCAAACCGGCGAGGTTTCGAATACTCAGTACATAATTATCAATTAATATCCTTTTGGGGCGGCCCCTACCTACACAGCATTTTCCCACTTTCTTGTAAATCCATATCGAGCTTATACTCTTATATTTCGTACGAAATTTTGTCAAGACACTTTTTTAAAGATTGGCTTTCTGGGCAAAATATCCGTTATAGCCATTTATTTATTTTGAATTGTTGAAGACTTACAAAAGTTTAATCCATGCCCCTATTATAGTGTTGACGTCATAGTTTCGAAAAACAAACAAGCCAAGCCACGGGTTACCACCGAGTAATGTGTTTGTCATTCTACACCAACAGTTCGCTGAAACTAGATAGAGAAGTGGGAATAAAAACTTCAGGCGTTGCACCGAGATTAACTCGCGTCTCGGACATCTTGCCCGCTGGCGTAGGTACCTACTTACGGACGATGGTGAAGAGACTCGTAAACGTAATGCGGCTATACTGAATCGCTTTCCACGCATCCCAACGTTTTGAAACTTTAAACCTTACATGGAAGTATTAGAGATGTCTGGCTAGACGGGAAACATGTACCTACGGACTATGTTGAGATATGTTTTATGACAAACCTATAGGTACACAGTTTAACTAAGAGCCAGATGAACGTAAAGAGAGTGTTTACTATAAGATTGATTAAGTAGTCGTACGGTTGGACGAATGTGATGGTCACACATTGGTATCTACTATTGACTGTAATGCAATTTCTATTCATTCACTTGGATCCAATATTGTGTATTTCAGTGTTCGATATAAAATGATTAGCGTCATTAAAATTAGCAATGTAACTACATCGCGTCATTACCGTTCCTACTAAATTGAAAATACTACATTTTTGTACAACGCGATCTAAGGGACATTAGAGATCATGGCAACTTAGGAAGGGCAGAGCCAATCCTAACATACCTCTTTTTTATTTCATTGCACAAGCATGCGTTTGACCACTATGTGTGACCTGGTGTTCAGCAGTGGCGTGGTCTTCAATGAAGCACACTTGGATATTAAGTACCCTTGACGACGACGTCCAGACTTTACTGCGCAGGCACCCCACATTCGAGCAAGTAATTCTACAATCTGGAAATCGCACTAAAAGGTCGACTTTTGTTTCTTCTACATTAATGACTCTGTGGTCCAATAGTCAGATACTTTGACTTGTAATCGGGAAGTCGCGGGATCGAGACCGGCAGCAGGGCCTGTATCAATGGGTCTATTTTTCAGAGCCTATGTACGCAACAGAACGCTCATATGTTGAAGATAAACATCGTCATGCAACCAGCACACCACAATGTGAAAAAATAAAAATCAATCAAATTGTAACTAATTTAGTTTATTTCATCGTTATAAGTGCTATTACATACAGATATACAGTAGCATAACACAAAGCTTGATACAAGGCATGTATGATTTTAAAAACAAAAGTTAACGTACCCGCTTTGAATTAATATCTTTTAGTGGCCAGAAGAACCGGGAAGAGGCTGTACCGATCGGTTCACCCCATGTCAAATTGGGTTAAATACGTTTGGTGAACTGTAGGCATTTGTTTAGTATGTGCCTATGCCTACCCTGCGTTTGCATTAAATGGTGTGAGGTGTATTTTATCATTCATGCAGTCTTTTGCTTCTTCTACATTAATTAATTTATCATGCATGTACGTCGGTTTCGGGTACCTTTGGCTACAGTGCACTTTACACTTTAGCTGCATAATAGCTGTTAATATATTATGCTTGTTAACAAAAAAATAGACAACCATCTCTCTGCACTGTCTCATGACCTGTGACGGAGGTAAAGTCGATTAGGAACAAAAAAAATAACGGTTGTATTTTTTACATTAAAATTGTTTTTTTTTGCCTTGCCCTGTTCAATAGTCAATTGTCTACATCAGTAGGCACCTAATGTATGAAGTATTATGGCTAAACAATTTAAGATACCCCGCGGTGTTTCTGACCTGACCGTTCGGATTGGTATCAAGGCCTGAGTGACTATTTGAGTTTTCGATTTAACGTTATGCATGAGAACAATAAATTAGAAAAAAAACTCCGATTTTAAATGTTCCTGTCGTGCTCTTTCATTTGATACCTCACTTGAACATATTTGCATAACCTCGACTATTATAATCCCCACTTTCACTTTCAACCCACATAACTTTGAACAAATTATCAAATTTTCATTTAATAAACAAATTTGAACGTGTTCCCTTTCATTTGATACCCCACTTGAACATATTTACTTAAGTAAAATATTTAATTCCCACTTTCATCTCCCATACCGGGGGTGGTGAAGTTTGAACTCCCTTAAGTGGGTAAAACGATTATTATATATATTTTTATAATATTGTCATTTTTAATCCTCGAAAAGAGAAACGTTAAAAGTTTGACGTGTCTGTGTGCCTGTCTGGGTTTTTTACCCTATTTACCCGCGATTTGAAGACCTTTAGACTGTACTGCGCAGGAAACACAAACTCCGGCAAATCATTCCACATCCTGGCAGTTCGCACCATGAAAGTAGACTCAAACCGTTTGGTTCGCGTAAATGGATTTATTTTAAGGATCGTTAGAAAAATAATTTAAAAAAACATAAATTGAAAACCAGCATCAGATGTGTAATTCTTGTTGGATACGTATGGTCTGCGTATAACCAAACGCACGGGCTATGGTAGGTGACAGCATTCCACACTATTCCGGCTGAGACCCGAGAACGTCTAGCTTCTGGTGGATCACTAGTACTTCTCTGCAGCTTCTCGAGTGCATATGTAATATAATTACGTATATATCTGTTTGTACCTGTACCTCTGTTGCACGTTGAATCTATTGTTGTAACCTTCTTAAAGATATAACTGCCCCACGATTTTATTCGTACTGTTTCGTTTCTTCATCATCAGCCATGACGTCCACTACTGAACGACGCCCTTCCCCAATAATTTCCATGATCATTTGGGGTTCCATATGCCAATAATCGCCACGCTTGGCTAGCGGGTTGGCGATCGCAGTAGTGTTGTAGTATAACACACAGAGAGCGCCGCTACGCGTCCTCTGGGAGTTACCTCGTTCGCCTCTTAGGACACCCGTGATGGGAAAAGTTGGGCCGGGGTGATGATACATTGTATCCTAATCGTCGTCACTACACGGCTTAGTAACACGCTTATGTAATTTCGTAACAAATATATAAATCCTGGCGGTTTACCTATTTATCCTATATGAATACCCGTAAGAAATTCCGGATAGAATAAAGTCATTATGTTATTCCGTTGTACATGCTGTGTTATTTTAGTCCACTGTTTATTTTGAGCACACTCAATGGTTACAACCTTTATTCATTTACACGTTGTATAATAATAGTGTGAAACTCGACAAACTTGGCAAGTGACGGCATGATCTTCCTTTAATAGCGTATCAACGACACGCTACCGCTGTGCGCGACTTATTCATAATGCCGGGGATGTGATAAAAATATCGAGGGGAACGGAACTTTCAAGATAGGAGGAAAACATAGAAAGTTTATTAATATTATGCTACTTTATTGTCTTAGATCCTAAGAAGAGATGGAGTACGTCCGTGGAAACGTATTCTTGCAAAGATTTTAACCATTTTGTTTTCATCAACTTATGTGTTCGAAAAATTAAACATACTGGTCTTGAACCTTCCGATTTTAAGTCCAAGTACCTGACAATAAGGCTACAGACGAACTATTTATATGTCCGCCTTAAAATGTTAATAATCTGTACCTACTGCATTCTTTGTTCTAGTGTTGCTGCAGTTCAGGAGCAGCTTTCATTGAGGCATAACTTTTTTTTATCTAAATTTTAAGACCTTTTTAACAATCGTAGCGATACAACGTCTTCAAAAATTTGAGCTCTCAGTCCAAATGCACAGGCAGATTCATCTTACTAATATTATAAATAGTAAAGTGAGTTTGTTTGTTCCGATTGCTTTGCAAATTTGCAGACGTATAGTTAGAAGTCCGGTTTAAGTAATAGGGTACTTTTTATCCCGGAAAAATTTATATTCCCGAGGGAAAACAAAAATATTCCTTTATACCGCAACATAACCGAAGTCCACGCGGGCGAAGCCGCGGGCGGAAAGCTAGCA
>SJJU01003085.1:0-12766 GCA_012932125.1 Conopomorpha cramerella
ATCCATCACCGTTGGGAAGCTACATTATTACCGGGTGACATTTGGCTATTTTTTGTCCCGAAACTCCCACGGGATCGAAAAAAACATGAGTAACACGTGGTATAGCTAGGCTAAATATCAAAAGAAAAAACTGAGCGTAGTCAGCGTTTTTTGTGTTTTTCTCCATTCTAAAAAAATACTGCATAAAAATCCGTTTTCCAATACCTACTTGAGTCGAGGCATTGTTGTAATAAAAAAGGTTCTGTAGTGAACAGCTAAGCGGAGCCTAGTTGGCTTTTAGTACACAAGATGCCTTCGCCTAGCCCAGCTGCTCCTTATTAAATGGGGACAGGCAATATCGAGACTGGCCACCTATATTGTACACCCTGAGTTGGGAACTAGGTTTATGAGATGGCCGTCCTCGAGGAAGTAATTCGATAGTAACAATTTATTTGTTTGTAACTAGGTTAAAATACTGTTGTGTAAATAATTATAACAATGTTGGAAGGCTTAACGAATACTAGGTCAGAGAAAATGGGCTGTAATAGGTATAACAAATAATAACTAAAAACAAAAGATAAACATACCAACTGTCGTCTTATGATAGAGAATGACAACACGCTGCGTAACTTGCATATTGTAGGCGTATTGCGGTTAAGCACCTACTAATATAAAAAACGCACCGATTAAAAACAAGTATGACGTTACGTTTGCTAACTTTTTTACGATGTATTAAATATTGCGCGGCAAACAATAAATTATGGATCCAACGATATCTATGGCATTATCGTACTAGATAGCACGTCCCGTATAGGAGATTCCTACGTAAGAGCATGCTCTCATCTTCGATCATTTGTCTTGCGGTATCGAGACGTCAGACATGGCAAGCACTAGATCATTAAAAAAAAGAGATTGAAAACCAAGGAAAGCTAGATAGAAAAACAATCATGTATACTTTTGTGCCTGTAAAAAATCAAACCTCAATCAATCAAAAATCAAAACAGCTAAGCTGATCTTGTTCAGCCATTCAAGACAAATCAAGTAAATAAAAAGTCCTTCTGTCGAAATTGCCGCCGTTGGGTAGGTAACGCTAAATATTTAAAAAAATATTTAGTAATATATATTTGTGTGTTAACGCAAAGTACTTTATGTACGGTACTTTTTCATACGTATATACGTAAATACATACAATACGTAAACTGATGGTCAGCATTCTTAACCATTTCTTGGATATCTCCTGCTATGGACCCGTCCATTAACTTTTACGACGAACTTTTTAGTTGAGTATTCCGGAAAGAATGAAAACGTCTGGAAAAACGAAACGAAAAACAAGTAAAAAATATGTTACAACTATAAAAATATGAAAATTGTGTTTTTATAATTCACATCTGTTTCTAACAGTCATACTACGACAGTAAATAAATAAATATTTTACAACAACACACACATTGCCTTCATCCCATGTTAAGTAGCTAAAGCACTTGGGCTATGGAAATCAGACAACGAAATATACTTACTTAAATACTTCTTTTTTTTTCTTTTAAATACATACTTATATAAATAAAACACCCAGACACATCCAACAAGTACTTAAAAGCTCATCACCTAAATACCTGCCAGCGGTGAGAATCGAACCCACGGCCCTATGGAGCAGAGGCAGACATGCTGACCACTACACCAACGGGCCCGTCGTCGTAAATCGTTGTATAATTTTCCTATTTTGGTACATCTCTGAATGTATTAATGAATGCATTGTTATTACAATCCCGCCAAAATCGTGAGAATTTTTACTGTTTTTACACAGTGGCCGTGGTCCGAGACGCGCTTGGCCGTTGCTCTTTTTTTAATTCGTTCCGGCTTGCAATGCAAAAGTGAGAGCCATTGATGATACCACGCCTCGTAATGATATGCAAACGGATTCTGGCTTCCTCAGTGTTCCATTAATCTTGCGATGCTTCCTTTTTCCAACAACGCGCTCTCTCACACAATTTGTACGGGTATTTATCATGGTTTCGGCTTTTCCGTGTGTAGTCGCAGAGATATGTCTTTATACTCCTAATGGAATGATAACATTTGTCTGAGTAAGAAAGGAACCGCATATTTCTCTGTTGGATAAAGTAATAATTTCTATTCTCTGACTGAATGGCGTATGTACGCGCGACTCAAAAGGCATTAGTTTTATTAGTATTGTTATAAAAGTATTGTACACGGTGTAATATAATGCTGATTTATTACTTCTTCAGAAAGTATTCTGAATTTTAGGTTTGAGTGAGATAGATAAAAAAAATAATAATAAATACACTTCACGCCTTTAATCCAAAAGAGGGGTAGGCAGAGGCACTTGCTAAAGCAAGTACCCACGGTTCACCAAGCGTATTTTAACCCAACGTGACAGGGTGTGAGCCCATCGCCGTTATAGGGTTCACACACCTTGTGGTGTGCGGGTTTCATCACGATGTTGTCCTTCACCGTACGAGCGTTTGCGTTGCGTACATAGGCTCTGAAAAAGAGTCCCATTGGTACACGTCCAGTAGCCGGACTCGAACCCGGGGCCTCCCGGTTACAAGTCAAGTATCCGACCAACTGGACCACAGACGCTCTTGTGAGATGAATATTTGATATAAATATATAAAACTCAACGTCTAGACTGATTCATTCATCACTAACTCATCAACGCCTAGCCCTAAGCTTTGACCCTAGTAAGCTGAAATTGCAAAGTGCAAAAGTATACCTACTTGATAACTCTCTGTCATCGCCTTCTGCGTCTGATTAACCTTACAAAAGGCGACTACATTATATATTTTTACAAACGATTATATAATGAAAGAAAAGAACCTATCAGTGTTTTTGTCAATGTCATCAGGACAGTGCTGATAGCATTTAGAAAGGAGTAGTCGAACGGTAAGTCATACGATCCCGGCGGTCGATTTCACAGGTCGGCCGTGAAAGCCATAAATTGAACGCTTTGCACGGAACGTTTAACAAACAGAGCACTGAATAACATTTTTAACCAACTTCAAAAAGGAGGAGATCCTCAATACGTTGGTACTTTTCATGTTTGATACCTCAAAACTTTTGACTGTACTTCCGCGGCCTGTCCCTATTTATGCTTGGATATTTAAAACTACGCAACAGATTTTGATGCGGCATTCTTAAGTAGTTAGTGCAATTCTTTATATGTATAATATATGCATATAATATTAGAGAAACACTGTTAATAACTCATATTGGCAAAACAATATTTTCCGGGTCAGCTAGTACATGCATATAATAGCAGGAAAAACACTGTTAATAATGTATATTGACAAAACAACGATCAGCTAGTATAAAATAAATAACATTTAAGTTACGCGATTGCTTTTACATCCCAGATCCATTGTGTAAAATTATAACAGAGTACAAAATACAAAATAAAACGCGTACGCGCAGGCAAACAGCATCGACAAAAAAGCGAGCTCGTCGCAAACAATCGAACGTAACGCGATACGATCTCAGCGACCGTGGCAACAAAGGCTCCAGCGCTGAAACGAGCGGCCATTTCATTTGAGGGTTAACCCGGCCGGACACTGTGAAGGCAACAAATTGAATAATTATCCCGGCCATTGTCCGGCCGGTGCTGATAATCGTGCATTTGACCCGGATATCACGGCATACCTCCTTTTGTAAAATATTCACACGCAATACAAAGTTTTCGAAATTTTCGCGCATCTTGGATATACTGTCTCAATATGAGATTCGTTTTAGGATACCTCCTTTTGTCCGAAAATGTTAGTAAATATTCCGAATTTTCATGCATTTTCACGCGTCCAAATACTCTCGCGTAATAGGTATTTCGTATCACGTATCGTAATAATAGTTTGTATTAGAAATTGTCTACCAGAATTATTAATATAAATAGTTGGCTAATGTTTATTTAATAAATTGTAATTAATTCCCGGCACTACGGATGCCAGAGACTTTTAAATACAAATTAGGTAGACACATAAAACCAGATTGGTACAACAAGCTTCCGCTTAGCAGTCATCCGAGACACAGGTATCCTGACTAAACTGATGTATATATCTCATATTTCGTGATCGTATAGAAATATATGTTTGTTTTTGATCGCGGCGGCGTAATGTACCAGAATGTACCGAACTCTATAGAGAAATGCGTTGTTTATTGTTTTTCGAGTGCGTGGCGGCATGTTGTTTTAGCCGATGGGATGCAAACAGCAGAGTGAGTGATTTTGCGAAATGATTTTTGTGTGAAGCATCGCGCCATCTCACTTATAGTGATACGGGATGACAGAGAGAGTGATATGGGCTCAAGTGAGTTAGCTCGATATAAAATATCTGTTCTGAAACGTTACTCGCAGCATATGTAACAACCATTATGTTAATTTTTTTACGACAACAACTTTCTGTTTGTGATTGTTTTCCAATTTGTTCCGAACATTGATTTCGGTTGTACATTGTTGGCGAGAAACAAAAATCTTTAGGCGTCGTGAACTATTGGGGGAACATCAGCGGCATTTTCCGGAATAATTTATTATGTTCTTAGGTAGCATGTAAAATGTTTGAATGATGACTGAAGTAGATTGAACAAGTGTGCTCCATCGTAGACCACATCGCTGCTTAAGAAAACAAACGCTTGTTCATTGTGTGTAAAAAAAAGTTTCTGTAACGCAGTCGACACAGTAGCAGCAAAACAGGAATGAATAAAGATAATTTCATAATATCATATGTATCATCATAATGTATCATAAATATCATATATATTATGAGTATTTCAAGAAACCAGTGTGATACTCGCATCATGTTATTGATAGCTATTTCTTATTTATGAAATAGCTATTATTTCATTTTCATTTCGGACCGATTTGGATGTTTTTTTTATTTGAAAGCTGGTGAATGAATGAATAAATGAATGAGAAAACCACATATTATGTCAAATTTTACTGGTTGAAGTCGGTTCTTTTGTCGACGCGTATATGAGTTATCAATTAATCGATATATTTTGCTATGTTTCTTACCTGGAAACTTTTGACTGGGTTTTTTTTATTCGAAAGCTGATGCTAACATTTAAATTTAAATTTGATTCGGTTCCAACAATGAGAACCATGAGAAAACCACAAACCTGTATATTGTTTCTACTTTAAAGTTAAAAAAAACCTTCACAAAACTTTTCATATGTATTACCAAGTAACATGTTTAGATGATGTTTTTTAGGTACATACAATTATTCCGTGTTATTAATTTCAGAACACAAAAGCCAGAGCTTACCCGCCCGGGGACGTTTCCGAAACACAAATCGAAGCAGGAAAAGGGGAAACTGAGACCCTCGGGCAATCACAGTCCGGTGCACTATGGCGTTGGGCGTTGTATTGGCTTGTTGTCACGCACAGCTAGTAAAATGGTCTGCCGACTGACATCCACCGATGCGGTTGTGGTCATTAGACGATTTATGAAGTTCTCAACATCTCCAATAGATGGCGTATGCATCAAGAAAAATGATTATATGTCATCCATTCCATGTTATAGCAATGAAACTTTGATTGTCTTATATTGTGTCTCCACGAATGTGTTAATATACATATAAGTACCATTAATTTCTTCTACCTATTTCTTTTTTCTATGTCTTATTTTGAGTACCATTAATATCTTCTATTTATTTCCAGTCCCCTTCATCAATTAAAAGTAGCCATGCATTAATTAAACTACTAATATCAATTTCAAACTGACAATCGCGAGAAAATTACTACCTGCCTTTTGTTCCGACCAGTACACGTGAAATGCAACAGATTATAGTTATTTTTATTCATTTACAGTTCTAGTTAACTTCCAATATAGTTAATAATCCAAAGCTGCCATATGAATTACTGCAAGTCATTGTTGTGAACATATCACAGTGGCGTGCATAGGGGAATTTCCAATAGGAAAGTATGACAGTACTGACAGTTCTCCGCCCGAAAATCTGCCAGAAAAATGTCAAATAAAATTCCCCCATGAAGCGCCCTAATGGCTATGTGCAAAGAGAGTAGTGGCAGACAGATAACGACGGCAGCGCACAACACGGCAGAAATTGGAAACAAATGCGGATGATCAGCTTTCAAGTCTTGATTGCAGTACAAGATCAAAGCAAAGAAATGGGCCATGACTGTTGTTGCATTGTTAAATTTTAACGTGTTGCGTTCTTACATGCTCGGCTAATACTAATTTATTGCATTTTATCTTTGACAGCCTCCGCAAATGTTGTAAACGCTACGCCTCGCCACCGTCGCGCACATAGCCAATATCCAGCAGATGCTGATGATGATTGTTATATTGCATGCATCGATTGTTCGGGCATATCGAGAAGGTCGACAAAAGCAGGACGACGAAAAGGATATACAGGGCACATTCAGTATGGGAAAGTCGGAAACAACAAGAGTTCTTAGGCACCATGTCATCGATTTTAGTGACAAGACAAAATGCATTCATATTCTTAAAATTGTATTCAGCTCGTAATCGAACCCGGTTGTGTAAAAAGACTGCCAAATTTTTTGGTCTTAGTATATTCAACAATGTTTTGATTTTTTTTGTAATACGGCAGTTAGTGCATTTAGGACCCCCATTGCGTTTTCAATAAGATCATGAAAATGTTATTGTGTCCCTTTTTTGCTTAAGCAATTTTGCATATGAAAGAATGATATAGAAATCTGTAGCCATAATGGGACGGACGGAATATAATAGCAATTGGGGTCCTCTGTACGAAGATAGAACCCAACCCCGATATTAGTATCCTTCCAGAAAAAAAGACAAGACTTTTTATGCGTTCAAATAAACGTAATCGCATTAAGGCCAATATTGTAAAGGAAATATTAAGCGTGTAATGCATGTAATTAGTTGAGTTGTGCTTCAGGTTGAGTATACGGGCCTAAGAGTGGAACAACAGCCAATCACAGGCGCACGAATTTATTTTATGTTGCGTCTGTCTTGACGCGCGTGCTAGGCCTTCTAATCAACTTCTGGCAACTCGTCTCACTACCGCGGCCATCTTATGTAGAGCGCGCAATCCATGAGCTGTGGATTAGAAAAAACTAAATCTGTGGTCTAATCGGAAGGGTATTGCTGCTGAAACTTCCGTAAGCAATACAAGGACAAGCCGTACGTTTATTACTAAAATGATTGACATAATTAGACTTTTGTCAATATCTATAATGTCAATTAATAATGATTGAATAATTGTTCGCGTACTCCGAACCGGAGAGGTTTTAGTGCTTGGTGAACGTCAAAGTATACAATGCGCTGTGGATTTGCCCCAAGGTTAACAACCAGATATAAACTATTAAACTTTTAATTTTTTTTATTATTTATTATCAGCAAGCATTTTTTAAATGTCTACGATGAAACAAGCTTTCGTATGAAGAGTACCTGCTCACCCGTGATCTTAAGACGTCGAGATTATACAGCGTAGGAAACAGAGGTTCCGACAAGTCATTTCACAATCGGGCTGTTCGTACTATAAAGTCGACGGAAATGTAATTGGAATTTCCACCTGATATGTATGACGTTACACCGTGCGCCTCTCCGACAGTACAAGGGCGATAGGGATGTTAGTGTGGAGAGTGTGCAACTCCGCAGCACACTCTCCAAAATGCACCCGATACGAGCCAATTAGTCTTGCATTTCACATCGGCACCCTAGACTACTAAGAGTCTTTACTTAACATCTTCACACTGAGCCTTCGCACCAGTGTTAATGTGGGGAAATTACTTCCCTCATACTGACCTTTTTCAAAATAAGCGATGTTAACGTTTGGTAGGGTACTCAACAATATATTTCACATATGAGACTCACAATCAAGGAAATCTCACCTTAACACACAGTAGCAAACAATGATAATGTTAAGGCTGTGAAAGTAATTTCCCCACATTAACACTGGTGTTAAGGCTCAAGTGGAACTGTAACACTGTTGGGTCAGCAAAACTGTAACATAAGTTTAGTTACTTTACAATCATGTATATAGGAAATACGTTCAGTTCCGTCATTCAGGCTTTAATTTATTCTGTAGTTCCCAAGGTGATGGGGACAACATCGTCCGAGGTACATCTTGTTCCAAATAATAAAAGTAATTTAAAAAATGTTTACTTTTAAATAAGTACTAAAAGCCTTTTAAACAACAGCACTTCATTTGCCGAGCATTTTTAAATAATAATATGATGTGTAACAAAGAACTTTCCAGGTTAATATCGTTAAGGAAGAACCGTGAAAACGAGGTTCTCTCGCAATATAATTAGCTCTGGCGTGGTTCTGAGCTGCGTTGCATTAACTAGGAGATACGTGTTTAGTTATATAAAGTAAACTAAATGATCAAAGAGTTCACGTGCACGGATTTCTCTTAGAATCCATAGATTAAATTAATTTTGTAGACCTGTTTTAGCGATAGATTCCTCATCAGCATCTATCACGTCGCAATGTTAATGGTGGTTTTAAATGATTCCCGCATTTTTAGGGATTCGACAGTCACGAGTGTTTCTTTTTTTATCGTGTACGCGTTGCGTAGTGTTGTAATTATTTCAGAACATTACGATAGTAAGTCCAAGTACCCGACGATGATTAATACTCTGGAACGATGATTTAAACACGAATATGCCAAGCAAATATTCGTATTTCGCCAAGCTTGGATAAAAGTAAAACAACGTGATGTCTATGGGCATGTATGATGAATTAAAAGGAAACATGGCCAAAAATACATTATGGACGACTCAGGATAACTGCAATGCGATGTTTTGTTTGCACTGGCAACTCTTCCGGCGCAATGTAACCAAATTTCTGATGGTTGTTTACGGGAAAGACAAAAACAACATTATTTCCATAATATTTCTTGCTTGTGATTTTAAGCGGTTTACGTTACTCTACGTTCGCAGCGATCCGGAACTACGTTTTTGTATGTATTTCACATTTCGTACCTTCACGTAAAAGTCTAGGCGCGCGTGTTGGCGGTGGCGGTTATGTTTTCAGATCGTGCTTGGAGTGATAGGAAGCCACGCGCAAACGTTAGGACGTTGCACCCACTGTGTACGCGTTGGCGTACGATGATGATGAGATGCTCGCGAGCTATATGCGTTGGTTTGGCCTTGGTGCAAAAGTAAGATCACACAAGAAACAGCGCAGAACTGCACTATAAAAGGATGCTACACGGCACTGAGCGACAGTTTTGCCTTGTATGTACCTATTCCAATAGAAAATGGAAAATCAAATTAATTGTCAGCTACACTGAGCAGGGTTTAGCCATGAAACCCTTCAGAAGATTCCATTTGAAGTACCTTAACAAGGTCTTATAATTTTACGGACTGTTTCCACCTACACAATCATTGTTTGTAGCCTCTCAAAGCTTTGAAACAAAACTAAATCGAAACAAAGCATTATGTATCCAATTTACCACGTCTATTGAATACGAACTCTAAACTCTTCACGTGAACCATTTAGGGCGCATATTCCGTGCATTGCCATATACCGTAGCCCGTAAACCAAGCTAATACCCGTTGGCTTTCGCAAATCGCTATCGTTAAAGATAACAGTCAACTTGATGCCATCTGCATGTGATGGGTGTATGTATGCTAATAGAATTCACCTCTTGTCGAATATTAAATCTCTGCGGAACGCCGGAGGCAGTAAATCTAGAACATTATTTGCTATGAGATTCGTATGGTTTTGTGGAGATTACGTTTGATACGTGATGATAGTCTGCTGATGCCACGTGGTAAGGTACCCCGTACAGTCGTACCACAAGATCATACAGTAATATTGTTGTTGCTGTGTGACAGAGATAGCGCTATATGAGTGGCATTACACTGTCTGTGTCGCAAAGCGTAAAGTATTTTACATTAAATGCCTTATGGCTGGCTGATATGGAATAGACGTAGTGTAGATTGCGTTTTACAGTGGTTATTTTCTCAGTAACGCGTGGAATTATAAAGTTGTATTTATATTATACATTAAATATTATAAGATGTCAAATTTAAAATGTTAGCGAAACTCGAGATTCACTCGGCCCATTATATAGTATCACAATTTGCAACTATTTGTGTGATATGATTATTATTGTTCGATGACATGGGGGCCCCTGAGCAGGGATTGAATTATTCATTTATGTATTCATATAATATTATTTATGGATTCCGGCGGTATTACGCGTATTTTATCCCGTTTCTGTGTGAATTTCGGGAAAAATGTGTGTCTATTTGTTATTCCGATGTATAAGCTATATTATTGTTTAAACTACAAATTGTGATACATAATTATTGTAGGGAAAGTTCAATTTGTGAAAAAAATGCCAGAAATGTAGAACACAAAAAAGAAAGCCGAGGAACTCGTGAAAGAAGAACAGAAGTCAGAACGCGGACCCGGACCCGGGTCAAGCGTAAAGAACTACTGTACTGGTACAGTCAAAGACACGGGGGCACGTTTTAATTTTGGACTATAAAATGTATAATTTATTACGTAAATATTAAATTAATGAGTTCTTTATAGCGCACTGTTTTGCAAATGTAAAATTGACAATGGTAAGATTGCAAAATACGACCTTATCGCCCAGAGCAATTTATTTTTTATTATGAATAAAGTCAAGACTCTACCGAAAAGGCGCGATAGGGATCTATCAGTTTTGATGACACTTTCTGCGTCACCCTGACATCATTAAGAGAGTTGTTATAATGGGGAATTTTCTTTAACGTTTTCCTGACAGATTTTCGGGCGGAGAACTATCATTACTGTCAAACTTTGTTTGCCAACATTATTGTGGTAGTTAAAAAAATGCCATGTGGTAACGTTGTCTCCACCTCAGTCCAACTTTCCTTGTCATGGGAGTCGTAAGAGGCGGCCGAGGGTGCTCTCCAGAGAACGGGCAGCAGTGCTCTCTGTGAGTTAAACCACAACACCACTGCGATCGCCAACCCGCCTGCCAAGAGTGGCGATTTCAGCCCGCCAGCAGTGGACATCACGTGGCTGATGATGATGATGATGATGATGATAAGTTAAAAAATGGACCTTAATCATTCAAAATACGGATTTCAATAACCTCGTCATATAAATTAAATTTTCAATTGTCCAATTGCCTTGGCGTGGCGAGGGGGCTTAGTACTCGGGGAAACACGCTATCCGGGGTAGCGAAGGGAACCCACTGGGTCGGTCAGTGAGTTAGGAACCGGCTGACTGGCCGGCCCGAGAGGGACCTCTGTCTCGGGCTCGAAGTAAGGAGCCCGCAGACAAGCGGTCAGGCTGCGTCCCGGTGCGGACACGGCTGCAGTGAAGGCCGCGGAGGGAGAGGAGAGTCTGTGTGTCGACCGTCGCTGTCCCTATCCTCCGCTGCCTTGCGGGGCCGCCACCCCTAGATGGCGGCGTGGAGGGGCCGCAGGGGAAGAGGAGTGTCAGTATCGCGATGCGCTCCGCTCCCTATCCTCTGCGGCCGGTCGATGTAGGGGAGTTGTCGGACCCCAGGAGATCGGGGTCCGACTCCGGCGGAGCGGTCGGGTTGCGACCGTCCCGCCGTGAGCCCTGCAGTTCCGGGCATTATAATAGGACTGAGGTTTTCCCTTGCCTGTTGTAGGAAGTGACTAAAAGGGCCGGGGGGTCAATTCGCACGCACGGCGGGGGCCTGCGCGCGTTTTTCATCGGCCTCCATCGAGGGCGATGGTGCCACGTGACTTTGGTATCGTCGCCAGACGTCGAGGCGAGCGGGGAGGGCCACAAGTCCCTCTCCTCAGAGGAGAGGGCCCACTTTCCATCTTACAGCGGGCCCTGCGCTACCGGTGCCCCCCTGGATGTTATACTCTTCAGGGTGTTCCGGGGGCGCTGGCTCATCGCGCGGAGAAGTCACCGGGGGGTTTTTAGTGGATTCACCACATATCCTCGTCGTCGCCCCCGCAGACGATGGGGAATCCGAAGAGATTCTCCCCCCGTCAACAAAAAATAAGGGTGGACAATTGAGCGCGCATTTTCCGATTATCTACCCTAGGGTATATTTTCTCGGGTATATAAGCGGAATAACCATGGTTTATTGGACTGAACCTAACTGTTAATGTCTGTGTTAGAAACTTTATGAGTCTTGTGTAATGGCTGATGCAGAGGTCTTATTCTATCCAGAGCATTCATATTCCGACGCACTTTATAGTCTGCAACAGTTTCCCTTCACTGTATGAGCAATATGGAAATAGGTTCCATTGGTGCACGCGCCGGGTGTTGTTATCACACAGTTTTCTTTTTTTTTTCAGTCAGCAAAATGGAGATAGTTTCTTACTTTTCTGCCGCTGCTGATTGCATAACAATAACATGGTATAGTTTGATCACCATGCTGCGTAGAACTACTGCCCGTACACAAATAGACTTGCAATCCAATACTGACGTTTGACTAGGCGATAACTTAAGAAAAATAATTTTAAAGAAAAAAAAAACGACTTCAACCAATACTAGCCGCCCACCCAAACATTTTTTAAAGTTCTATCGATTAACGGGTTTGATATCACTATACCCTGATTTCCATGGGACCATTTTGAGAATATCTTCTTTTCATCGGTTCATATACGACCGAGTTATCCGTGAACATAGGTATATAGAAATAAGCATATACGGTCGAATTGAGAAAGATACCTCTTTTGAGGTCGTGTAACGTTGCACTTTTACATTTTATCGTTCTGTAAAACAGACCGTTTGGCAGAGAGAATCGGTGATTCAAATCTGTCGTTTGCCAAAAGATAGACACTTCAGACGTCAAACATGTCAATGGTTTGATGGGTGAGAGTGAGGTTGTCGTTTTCGCCGGTCGG
>SJJU01003087.1:0-27209 GCA_012932125.1 Conopomorpha cramerella
AAAAATTTAAAAAATGTTTTTCATCTTCATATGTCATCTCCCGTGGCCGAAAATCGTTTAATTTGTATGGAGACGAAAATTTTTTATTTCATTTCCTCGCATTGTCGCCATAGTAAAAATCGTTCATATTGGCGAGCCAAACAACGTTTCCAAGACCGTTGCTCGGGATCCTTTTACACTTGGTATGTTGATACAAGTTGTTTACTTACACAGGAACAATACCAAAGGTTAAAAGAGGCCTAATGATTATTATATTGCAAAGATACGTTTATATTTAGGAAAATGTGCGTCATATTCTAATATCCTTCTACCTCGTTGATGACGCACATTTACATGAACAAAATACCTATCTAATCTACTAAACGAAAAAAAATATTTTTTTAAATACCGTGAACCTATTTATGGTAACAGAAATCTTTCAAATGTACTTTTCGTCTTTTATGTTATTCATTCAACCTTACAATGAAAATTTTACATGAAATGTCATAGAACAGAATACAAAATATGCCCTTACACCTATTTGATACCTATTTCATAAATCATCGTTCATTTTATGAAAATAATGTTTTTATTTGAACCATTGTTTTGTATAAATAAGACAATATTTAATGTTTGTTTTCTTTTCTTGTTTGTATAATTGTCGCGTTTTAGTTTCTATTTTATTTTTTGTTTCTTTTTATCCTGGCACACCCATCGGTCTTTCTCATTACTGGTAGAAAATGCTTTAGCATTAAGTCCGCCACGTTTACTTTTCTTGTGCATTAAAGTGTTTAAATAAATAAAAAAACTCGAATGCAATATTCGGGTCATTGGCCTTTTGAATTTCATACCTTGAAGGTATAACAAGAACAAGTACAACCTACTTACCTATTTTCTAATAGATACATTTACGAATACTATTATGAAGATGTATAGGAAAACGAAAGTATATATCTGTATAGCTTATCTAAAGGAAAATCTAGGAGTGCTAATTGTTTTTTTCATTGTCCATAAAATCAGTAATTTCACTATGAACAGTAAAAAAAATTGTTATTGCATTCACGCGTTGTTCAGAGAAATCGAACTAGTTTCTTTTTTCTAGGAAATATTTCCTGGAAATGGTAATTTTTTTGCATAGATAATGAACCAGTAGCGGTGCGAGGATTTCATTCTAGTAATAATTATATGTAGGAAATATTATGTGTAACGCCTAAAGCATTTATCGTTAAATGTTACTACGTCGGTACCTAACTTCTATGTACATAAATGTAATTTATGATTGACGATATTCCTAAATAGGATAGTACTGTCGACTACAATTTTTTTTGGGTTTATAAGTATTAGTTCGACTAGTATCAACTCACGAAACAGTGTTAGGTATTTACCAAAAATAACGAAACATGCAAACGGTATGATAAATCTAGAGGGTAATTTTAACGTGTAGCTGGTTCGATTTTGCGGTTTAATCGGTTTATACTCATTTTGTAATAAAAATAATGACTTTCTTGGAGTAAAATGTTCCATATACAATGTTAAAGGTTGGTACTTTTACTCCACGTGACATGGCCCTGTACCTTTAGCAGCATTTTAACGTGTTAAATTGAATCAAACAACAGACATGACTCGTGTTTTGCACTGTGACCTCTGAGCAATGCAGAGTCAAAAATATAATGCTGTTGTTATTTAAGAACAAAAGAAAAGAAATGGCATAGAGCGAATAACTCGGGGCCAAGAAGATACAAAAACGAACAAAGGATGTGTCATACATTCATAATATTATGTGTTTACACGATGACTTTCAAAATAATTAGTGAAGTAGGTACATCGATGGACTCAAGCTTTTTTTTTTTTTTCATTGTAATAAAAATTGGTATCACTCACTCCTCACTCTGAATTGTTGCATTTTTCCTGTGCCCTCCAGGGTCTACAGTGCATAATAATGTCTACGTTACCTACCAGGTGATACTACTATTGGCTTTTATTTCGTGAAAGCGCTAAAGGTAAACTGAAACGACAGCTAAAATGTTTAATCATAAATTGAAAAAGTTCACAAACGGATTAAAAAAGGTATTTAAGCAAACAAAGAACTATGATGGGAGGGAATCGAAATGATTGGTTTACGCTTTGGCATGCCAAAAGAACGCCCACTTTGTATCCAGTCTTTTGCCAGAACTAAATCCTGTTTATTGCATTCTGTGGTACGGGTGAGGTCAATATAAGCAAGGTGTAATATGCCAAATACCTACAGATTTGGGTATCCCAAAATTAATTTTAAACTATGTTTAGGTTTTTCTTGTTATCTTACACAACACATACAACGATTTGGACTTTAATTATTTAATTTTAATTATTTAATTTTCGTATTTTTAATGGCATATTGCTAGTGAAAGTAACAGTTATCTTATTATAATTTATCTTAAAAACAAAGCCTTGAAAATATAACCTGCGAAAGCTTATCGTAATTTCTAAGTTAGTTAAGTTACATTTTCCCTTCTTTAAAATTAAGTTTCAAAATCGCTTAAAATCCCTTGTTAATTAAAAGTATACTATGTTTGGCATGAAATATTTTATTTTTGCTAAACTTTTTAGCTAGCAACTAGGCTTGCCTAGAATTAGTACAGCCAAAGAGGTTTACGAAAAAAAATGTTTTCATCCGACCCCAGCACTGCATAGAAAAGAAATCTACAAGTACTAGACCTATCGACGGCATTTTTTTTCAATTGAATGAGAACAATAGTGATTAACTTAATATGCATAATTGACTCCACGTGCAAGGAATTACCTTCTTATTCAAAACACAGTAATCCAACACGTATTTTATTTATGTCATAAAGTTTATATTACCAAAAACTAACGAGTAACATATTAAAGGACGTAGTAATTTAGTATTTTGTATTGGCTATCCGGGAACATTGCTTATAAAGTGACATTATTATAAAACAAACCGATAAACCAAACTTTTTTAGTTTATTAACTCTAAAAATACGTCAAGAATTAAATACCAATTACTATCTTCAAAATGTATTCTAATATGGTAATTACTAAGACAATAATATTGCGATATCGAGCCTCGAACAAAAATAATTCGAAATTAATTCGATCGCTCGATTCATCCACATCGGGCATAGAATAAAATATGAGCCATATCTGTAAAGTATGTAATCATTGATCATTGCCAAGATCCAGTCTTAATTAGTTATCTGAGAATTCTTGCGATCTTTTCGGATTTGCGATCAAGCTCAGAACACTACTTAGTCTTCTCTCTGTCTCGTATTAATCGTGTTTGTCGAAAAGAGACAAAATACTACCTAGTACTAAATACTAACTATGATTTACTACGACTTATAAATATGAAAGAAGAAATAAATGAACTCTTTATCACATTACAAATGAAAAATTAACAAATCTTTTCGGTTCTGTCCACCCCTTTTTTGGAGTGGATTACCGACGTGAATTACAGACTTAAAGCTGATCAAATGATATTTACAATAACAATATGTACACAGAAACTCTACAATATTGAAGCTGTCAATCAAAGCATAGAAAGAGCACGATTGTACAGCGCAGCCTATAACATAACGCAATAATGTATGATACGACATGACATAACCCGCATCAAATTACTTCAATACAAATTGACGGTTGTGATAACAAAGCACCGACAGGCGCAGCCATACATACATAAGCATATACAGTCAAACAGCACAATACAATAGCACGATAATTACTCAGAAACATAGAGTCGTGCAAATAATAGCATACATCCGACCGGCCTATGAAAAGTTAAAACTGAAAATAGCATTTGGAATATTGGAAAAACGGCTCTATGTCATTAGCAGTAGAGTATCAGGGTAAGTTATGCATAGACCATGGTGGATGTTTGAAGAGGTGCATATTTAGCCCATGCGTGGGTAGCATGGATTACTCAATACTACCAGGTACGTATGCAGCTGCTGTGCTACCTGCGTCTGACTGAAAATTACTTCTAGAACAAACTTTTTGAAGAATATGACGAACTTTGGATGAAATGCAATGCAGTAAGTATATTCAAAATACACTAGCGGTCCGGCTTCGCACGAGTACAATTCTGACTAAAGTGTTTCTCTACTATATTATGCATGTAATACTCTATTTATTAAGAGAGACCGCATGAACAGCCGTTGTGTAGTTCTAAAAGGTATATTAGAAACAGACAGCGGGAGGCGACTTTGTTGTATACGGTAAAATAGGGGTCATTGGAATAATCAAATTCAGGATTCTTGGATCTGTAATTCAATAACGAAACTACCTTTTAAAACTGCCTAATTTCTTATTTCAAGCATTCCAAACAGGTCCTCCATTTACATATAAAACGGGGAGCTATAAAACCGTGGGGCTTATTCAAACTGATTATAAACATGTCGGGCGGCTGGTTATTTTTTTATGAGTCTTATCATCATCATCATCAGCTCATACTTTCTTTGGCCTCTCCAATTGCACGCCACTGTGATCTGTTTTCGGCTTCTCGCATCCAGCTTCTGCCAGCCATCTTGCACATACTAGTCCACCTTGCCTGAGGGCGTCCTACACTCCGTTTGCTGAGACGCGATCTCCACTCGAGAACTCGTTTGCCCCAATGGTCAGCGGTTCTATGGCTAATATGGCCGGCCCACTGCCACCTCAGCTTGCTAAAACTATGAGCTATGTCGATGACTTTAGTTCTCTGTCGGATCACTTCATTTCATGAGTCTTATACTATCATATTAATGATATTATTGGGTTGGGATACACGCAATATATGCCAGTATTGCGGTTTTTTTTTTATATCAGGCTAGTCTGCGATGTTATCACAATACTAATTGCGCAAAAACCTTGTTTGCCGGAAAGCCGTACTAAATGCTCTAATTTCAGCGGTTTTGAGTGCATGATATTTGCATATTTAAATTATTGTGTTTCAACATGTAAGTAAATTGATATGTGGAATTAGAACAATAAGAAAACCGTTCGTCTCGTGTCGATAAATTTGTTTTCGGCAACGACCAAATTATTTTGTTATTATAGTGATCGCAGCTTGTGGTACTGTGCCGTGACTGTTACGTCATTCAAGCGAATAAATGGACACGAAACAAGTGATCGTTTTCTTAGGCTGGTATTCAGAGTCGTAAGAAGAAGCTGATCCAAGTCTCAGAACTGCCCAAATTCCTTGTAATCTCTCAGTAAAGAATTCGTGTTGAGATACGTATTCGTAACTCAGAGAGATCCGAGTTTGAGCCTCGCTGAGGCGCTCTAGTGTAAACTCAGAAGCAACGACTCTGAATATCATCCCTAAGACTGAGTCGTCCTGCAGGCCTAGCACACGCGTCAAGAAAGACACGACATAGAAGAAATACGCTCTCTGATTGGCTGTTATGTCACGCTTCCCGCGACGTAGCTTGTTTCAACAAATCGCAGCGCGTTATATGTCTTGTAATTTCTTTCTTGGAGCACTTTGCTAGGGGTGCTGGGACAGGAAAGTTATTGTTAAGTTTGGTGTGTTGTTACCAACATTACATACCAATTTCTCGGCTGAAGAGTCTAGACACTTTGAGATTTTCCCCACATTGAAGTATTTAACAATTGGCACATATTTCAGCAAGAATTTCGCAGTTTTTGTGCTTAAAAATAGTAGTAAATTGTACTTGAGTACCGTTTTTAATATCTTTTGAAAAAGATGCGCTAATGCGGATATTTAACAAATTGTCAGGACTCTGTCCTTTTTTACAGGCAGAGCAAGAAAGAAAAGGTGACACTGATGCCTTTATTATCCCGTTGGCCAAACACATGAACTTTTTCAACGGTTCCACCTTCACATTTCGACTTTGTAATTAAAAGAGACGACAAAAGATGGTTTCTTTGCCCGTATTGTAACAAACAGACGATTTCCTAACAAGTCAACAAGTTTCCGTGCTAATTACACCAAAATTATGTCAAGCAGCAAGGTTAAGAGCTTCATGTGCATTTTTGTAAGGTTAAAAGTAATTGATAACCAGGATATATTGACCTAGAGGTTAATACAAAAGAGCCTAGCCTGAATGTCTTCAATGGTTTGTCTACCGCCATGTTGCGAGTGCAGCGAGTAGCAATTATACTATTGCGATATATTTTAAAGTTCAGTGCAAATAATTTCAGTTGTATTCATAAACTTGGAAAAGTTTGATAAATGAACATTCACAAAATACGGTGAAAGCTAACTACTTATTTCAATTAATAGGGAGGAAGTCCCGTACTGCAGCACTGGATCCTAATAGTAATGTGCTTAATCTAGAATATATTAAGTATTTAGATACAAAATAGGTAAGTATAAAAATGCTACAGTTTTTTTTCATAATTACGTGAGTTGTAATTGCATAATTATGTTTGTGGCTACGAGAAATACGAACTACGAACAATTTTTTGCTCAAAATGGTGCAAATCCCGATGCTAAGTTAAGTCGCACGATGTGTGACATAGCAGCCAATCACAGCCCGTATTCTATATCTTGTCTTTCTTAACGCGCGTGGTAGGGGTGCTGAGGACTAAGGAGGGTAAAAACGTTATTTTTCACGTTATGGTTTTAAAACGTGGTTTTAGTATTTTATATAGAACTTAATACTGAAACTACGCAAATGAAATCGGGGCCTCCACTAGTAATAAATATTGTACTCCATAAAAACCTAACCCATAAAATTCCTGTCTTACATGATCTAGAGCGAAAGCTGAATACTTTAACGCAATTGGATATTGAGGTGGGTAATAGCCGTGTAACTACCTACTACTGCGTAGTTATATGCGGTTTACGCATGAGCGAGCATTAGGATATGGTCCGGAGATGTTATTCTACACTACAGCCAAGGACAACTAGGAAAGGGACTGACAATTCTGACCAGTTTCAATAACCCACCTTATTGATAAATCGGTCATTCCTTTCATATATTTTTTACAGATCGTAAGGCGCGAATGGGGTGCGTAAACGTACCCGTAACGCACAATATCGGAACTATCTTCCATGCTTTGAGTGCAAAAGGGATCAGCGTCTTTTTAATATATTCACAATCGTAGCAGTTAGAGCTCCACCAGGCTTTTATCACAAAAATATTTTTTTTTTTAGTTTTAACTATATACCAGTTTGTACTCTTTGTTTTGTTTTTTTATAGACATCTACACAGGGTACTCTGTTGTGGTTCGTATACTTCCAAGTACGTTGCTTCAGAATAAATAGAGTTTAAGGTTGATACCCATAAATCAATGTAAGTAACATTGCGATGTTGTGGTATATCAAATAAATGTCAGTGAAGGACGTTATAGAACGTTAATTTAAAATATATATGTATATATATATATAAATACACTTCACGCCTTTTAATCCCAAACGTTAATTATTTGTGTGATAAATTTTATTAGGGTTTTAATAATTTTATTTCAAGAAGAATACAGCATCTTTTACATAGTACCTTTAGGTTATTGAACATTAAATGTGTTATTTATGTTGGACTACAGTAAAAAAAAAATAGTGAGTGGTGAACGAATAGTGTGACAAAACCCATCTAGAGGTTGCTGGACAATCTGTAGCGATGGCGTGCAGCCACAATGATTTAATGTATTTTGATCGCCTCACACAACTAGAATATTATAATAAAGTGATAACAGAAAATCTCTATTCTCACAGAGTTTACAAAGATTTAGTAAGTAATGCCGACTTTCTCCATATTGACTAGTTATTAAATATTACGTACAACTTGTCCCACTATGCCAACAATATAAAATTTACTTACAGGACATCCCCTGAATACCGACTTTTTAATTATTTTTTTTTATAACTTACAAAGAATAGAAAAGTTGGCATATAGCATTTTGACATTGGAAACAAATAAAGAATAAGTTTTGAGCAATTGTTGGCAATAGTTCGCATTCGTTAATCTCCTGTGAGTAACTTTTAAAATGTTGGCATAGCGGAACAAGTTGTACGACATTTTTAATAAGTAGTAATTATGGGGAAAGCCGGCATTGAGGTGCAAAACGTTGCAGGGATTCCCCATCCTGTATATTTCAATACTAGCGACCCGTAAGTGCTTCGTACGAGTTCTCAGTGTTCATCTACTGTATTATGCATATATACCTACCTATTCATATAATGTATACTAGCCGTGTGGTGACGGCGAATAGAATACATGTGTCACCACCCCAGCCAAACTTTTCCCGTCATGGGGGTCGTAAGAGGCGACCGAGGGAGCTCTCCAGAGAACGGGCAGCAGTGAGTTAAACCACCACTGCGATCGCCAACCCGCCAAGCGTGGCGATTACTGGCATTTCACCCCAAATGACGGTTCTCATTGGGGAAGGCCCTCGTCCAGCAGTGGACGTTATGTGGCTAATGATGATGATGATGATGATGATACATATAATCCTTTCTCATGAATCACACTGTCTTTTACAAAAATAAACCGCATCAAAATCCGTTGCGTGATTTAAAGATTTAAGCATACGGACGCACAGACAGCGGATTGCTACTTTGTTTGTAGTATGTACCTACCTATTGATTTACTTTCCCAGTATTTTTAAAAGCATAAGTATTATTTTTTTTTTTGCGGTACAAAGCCTCATAGAAATGCGGATGATAAATTATGTCACGGAAACAAACACAAACGCCGAGCGAAACTTTCTTTTATACTAGGTACACATTGATTTATAATAATTAATCTGACAGCTTTTCTATTATTAAGATTAGCGTCAACATTCTTATGCCGTACGTCGTACTATAATGATAATAATCCCCATGAATATGAATGTAACTTTGATACACTTTCACGCGAAAACTACGTAATCACCATGAAACCATGCATCTACTTATATTATGGGAGAGAAGAGTAACATAAATATAAATTAAAGTAAAAAATATATTAATACTACACTTCACGCCTTTTAATCTCAAAACGAGGTAGGCAGTAGGCAGAGGCACTCGCTAAGTAAATACCCAATGATCACCTAGCGTATTTAACCCAACGTGACAGGGGGTGAGCCCATATAGGGTTCAGACACATTATGGTGTGCGGGTTTCATCGCAATGTTGTCCTTCACCGTACGAACATCGCATTGCGTACATAGTCTCTGAAAAATAGTCCCATTGGCACACGTCCAGTAGCCGCAAGTCAAAGTATCCAACCAACTAAACCACAGGCAGTGTAACATAACTATATGTATTTTATCCGACCATTCCCACGGGAACGAAATACACGGTGGGTAACTATGCTGGGTACAGCTAGTCATACCATATTATATTAATTTTATGTTCGATTACCCAGCACTGCACCCCGAGTTTAACCGCTAGCCTTCATGGTCGTAGCGTGATGTTAAATTGTCTAAATATAACCTTCTTTAGTAATTGGGCTGCCCGGTATAATAATTTAAAAAAATACGACTAGTAGTTCCAGAAATTAATTCGCTATGATTTTTTTATTATTTCAAGCCAGTGTTTAAACACCATCCGGTCTAGAGTTAAGAAGCCATTTACGTATCTAGGTTACCTATGAGCATGCTATCTTCTTATAGTTACCTAGTTTGCACAAACCATAGCTGTACACACATCTCAACATAACCTAACCCAACGTCATAGGTAGTAAGGATATTTGTTATATATTTATAATATAAAATAAAGTCGTTTTAGTTACTCCATTTACAACTCAAGAACGGCTGAACCGATTTGGTTGAAAATTGGTGGGGAGGTAGCTTAGACCCGGGAAACAGACATAGGATACTTTTCAAAATCGCGGGGCGTCCACTAGTTGAAAATAATAAGTAGTAGGATAGTAGGTAGGGTTTAACCACCGTCCTACCAGGGACCTCAGTATACTTGTCGCTCTGGCACCGTAGCGGCAGACAATGGGTGTTGCTTATTTCGTTACTTTCATTTCACTGTCGTCTTTAGTAAAACAGAGATCCACATCGTTTGCCGCTACCGCTACGATGCCAGAGCGATTCAACTACGAGAATATAGCAGACTTAGTCCCCAGGTTTCGTGCAGCAATATGGTCTACCATCGAACACGTTTGACTCTGATATACCTGTCCACACGTGACTTCAAGACGCCCCGACTGTAGGGAAGAATTCCACTACAGAGATTATTTCTGTATCACTCTGTATAAGTATTAAAAGTTTTAATGTAATTTCAGTTCGCGTTTCTTTAAAAAAATACCCTGTATAAGTCTAATCAATCAAAATAATAACACATTACACAGCTAGAATCAAATTTAATTTACTTATAGTAATTTGCAGCCATGGACATTAAAGTGTTGAGATCTTACATTTAGAACTTTAACCTATTCTCCGGGTCAAGGTAGATGTTGATTAAGTCAGCCAATGTAAAGAATAAAACGTAACCATCAAAAGTAGAACTAATTAAACTTTATTACTAATTCCAACAACTAGTCGCAGCGCATAAAATTGATAGACAATCCCGAATAAGTATTTATTTCTTCACTATATAGCATCGCCACTTCCACACATTATTATCTTATCTGCCTTGATCATATCAACCCATTGATACCCTAGTGGATCACCAGCAAGGTGCAAATCTGGTTAAGACGAAGGGCACGCTTTGGCGGAAGAAGGCACAAGCGATCGTTGCGTCTTTGGGAAGGCCTATGTCCAACAGTGGATGACAGTCTGCCTTGCTTACTAATAAAATTAGTACGATTCAGACTCTACTCCTGTCACTTTTTGACGTTCGTCAAATTGACGATTTGTGAAGATACGCTGAACGCGCTGTATGACGTTATCATAATTATTTGTCCTTTTTTTTCAGTAGTTCCCACCTACACACGTCAAAAGTGTCTAGGGATTTTAGAAGATTTCAATCAAGAATATATTTTACAAAAACTGAATTCATTCATAATAGAATCAAAATGTGGCGATAAGTCATTGATACATGCATGGGGAATTAGGTAGGAGACCAATCCAGAAGTTTAGATTTGATTTAAATAAATTAGATTTTTTAGAGCTATAAATGTTCTTGATCCCTAGACACTTTTGATGTGTGTACATTTGCTATTATTATCAATAGTAGACGTAAGTATAGTATTAATGAATTAGAGTCGTTTTTTCTCAGTAGCGCCTGGAAATTTAATTTACATAATATTTTATATTTTTTTTTTTATTTACATAATATTTTACCCACAACAGTACAACAGTATTCCAGAATAAGTTGTTACACAATTAAGTAATAATTACTATTTTATCTCCACACTTGACTACTAAGTGAGACTAGGAAGGAAGATATAACTTAAAAAAATTAAAGGCGTGAAGTGTATTAATTTTCGGCGACGTGAAAAGTATCGATTGCTCTAATATAAACAATATTAAAAAGTGTGTTTGTTTGTTTCAAAAACTTAGTTACGATTGACCAACCGTCCCTTCTAGTAAGCGTGATGCCTATAACCGAAGGCACGGCTCTTCTATAACTATTAGTTCCAAAGCTATTATATTTTATCGGTAAGTAGTTTACAATTTAATATTTTATTAAGTTTGTTGGGTCTTAAGTCTATTGTGTGTGTGTATGCATGTGTGTGTATGTTTGGTTGTGGGTGTGGGTAGTTGTGCGTGTGCATGTTCATGTTTGCAGACTTTAAGATAGAATCATTTCTGTTTATCATATTTCATCCTACATTAGGGCTTACTATCGAGAACTTTATAAGCAAGTGGCGAAGCAGACCCTTAGACTAACAACAAACATGTCTACTAAATAGTTACTAGTTTACTTGCTTTATTGTCTAAATTATTTTCGTTTCAAAGTAAGGTAACATAATATAACACGATGAGACAAAGGCCTTTGTCAAGGTGATCCGCAAAAGTCCACTGCTTACTTCTATCTTCAAGTTAATCAGTTATATGAGTGTTAACCGCTGTTGACGTGCGCGAGTATAATTTCTTGGCAAAAACAACAAGGTTATATAGGCAATATGTATTGTAATAGGTCATTATTAGGTAGGTAATGATGATAATTCGGTTTATCGACTTTTGTGTCGCGACGAGCCAATAATGACATTGGCACCATTTATTTACTCAACGTAATAATAATTGAGAAAATACATATAATTAATATGTTTATCTGTTGTACGTGCGGTTTTACCTGCGGAGAGGTTATAACTCCCGTGGGAATTACGGTCTAAATTACAAAACATATGTTCTCATTCCTAATTTAAAATATCTTTCTAAATATCCCCACAAAATTTCGTTAAAATCCCTTTAGCATATCCTGCGGGAAAAGTAAGAAACATTCACACTCATATTACACAAAATTTCGTATAATATTAGTACGAGGAACTCAAAACAATAATTATTTAATTATTGTTTTAAACTAGTTTCTCTACGTGCCAGGTTTTACTACATCTTTAAAACGTCAATATCTTTATAACCTTCCCAAATCTAGCGAAAACACGAATCTAGCGAATCTACTCCAGAGAAATGACAGGGACGAACTGTCAGATTACCATTTACAACATAGTAGTTTACAATATACAAGTTCATAATATTTCCAAGCTGTAGTATATCGTGTAGACACGAGCTAATATTGACTACAGGTAGGCAGTAAAAGTGTGTTCTCTAAGGGATAGGTAGAACAATCATCATCATAATAAATGACATTATCTAACTAACTGGGCATTAAATATGGCAGGCAGCCTCGGGATTCAAATATCGATAGCATTAATTAGCGCGCACGCAATCACTTCTCTGCGTTTATTTATCGTCAGTTGTTCTGTGACACACATTCCCGGAACGCGATATTATGTGAGCCGTGGTGTGTAGGAAAGTATGTATTTATTCTATCTTTTGTGTTAAGCTTAACTACACTATCCACTATTCCATGCCTAATAGTGTGTCGCGACCTAATCAAAGTTTAGCTAAATTCTCTCCTCGCGAAACTTTAAGCATTATCAATATTTGAATTCAGCGGAATGGGGGAAATTTGATTTTTCAGCGAGTGCGTGACGTACACTACACTCGGGAGCAATGAAATCGACTCATTTTATTACTGCAACCAGTAGAATACTGAGTCGATTTCATTGCTCCCGAGTGCATTAGGTAGTAGACAGAAAGCGATGGTCTCACCTAATGCTTTGCGTACCAATGGAGACATGACAGTTGAATCAATGATTACTATCTAAGCCTAACCATGAATGGAGACATAAGTGACTCATACATTGTGTAAATCACGATGCAAGACTGTCATTGCCGGTTTGATAGACTTAGTGCATCTACTCTTGTAGTCTCACCGTTTTGCTCTACGTATGACTACGCTTAAGTAATTTCTGTGAACCGTGTTTAAATGACAAATCTGTAGTAATTACGCACTATTATGTAGCGCTTCCGCATTTTGCTGTGTTCGTATTGAAAAAGTCTACACGCCACCGATATCCATCTCACTCGTTCTCGAATAATGTTTTCTGTCTGTCCCTTTCGCACGAGCATCGTCATTAATTTTTCTTTACAGGTTTGGAACCAATCTATCTCAGCCATAGTCATTCATACTATCATACAGTTCGCTATAGAGAGTACGTACCCCTTTTACTTATTCGATATATCATTGCGATTTCAAAACCTGTTTTGTGACTGTTCCACGTTGTAGTAAAATTTTTGTATAGGGTGATTCGTGACCAAATAGTGATAGTAGTGACTACTGAAAATATGATTTATCCTACATGAAGAAAAGGATAGAAAATTAAGATAAAAGTAAATTATTTATTTGCACAAGTGATCGATAGAATCCCTACGAATAACTATTGAAAAATATCAATAACATTAATACCTATTTCTTGAAAAGTAATCAACACTAAATGCAATGTGTTCTGTTTTAGCTAGTTTCCACCTACAACTTTTTTAGGTTAAAGCTAAGCTGCACTTGTATGTATGCTTGATGTGTCTGTACGAGGCCATAACTAATTAAGTAACTAAAGAAATCAGGCGGAATGGTGGTCAAACGCATGTTCACTGTTTTTAAAAAATGCAATAAAGTAGCGATAGTTTGTGTACCCACTGTATTGCATTGCTGGTAATATTACAGTTAAGCATTTTCATTCGTGAAATGTTAGTGAAATTTTAAGTCTTATAACATCTTACTTCATCATTTTTATGTCGAAATAGACAATCAAGAGGGCATTGTCTGTGGTCTGAAATGGACTAACCACGTATTTGTCTACATTTATACTCTTTGTTTAGTCGAACAAAAGAGCTAGAAAAAGTATCTCATTAAGTACCTAAGTAGGTAATGTAAAATTACTACGCCACACTGTTCAGATTGTTTGTTCATTGTTTCGTTTCAAGTTAGGTACATACGTATATTTTAACACAAAGGAACCGATTTAAGTTAATGAAAATCAACTTTTTAAGGTTTTCCCCTCGATATCTCTATGACGCCATCATCAGATCCCATAATAAGAACTTGAAAAAATTCAAATAAAATATTCAAATTTCTTGATCTTGAACTTCAAGGAAATTTAATATTTTAAAAGTAATAACTGCAAAATTGGTCTAGCCGCTCCCGAGATATGATCGCTCAGCAACATGTTTTAATATCACAGGTTACGTTGATTATTATTGATGTGTCGTTTATTCGGTTCCCTTGAGAATTTCAGGATAAAATATTTCTCATTTATCTCACCACTAAGTAACGATAAAATACGTTTAGTAGTTTTTTTCCGTTAAAAAGGTTTCTCTACACTACACTTAAAAACTTTCGCATATAATATTAAGTAGGATCGGTTAAGCAAAAAGAAAATGTATTATATTATATTCCTGTGCTGCCGTGTGGCGTAAAATACATGTGTCAGCCAACTTTTCCCGTCCTGGGGGTCGTAAGAGGAAACCGAGAGAATTCTAGAGGGCGGGCAGCAGCGCTCTCTGTAAGTTAAACCACAACTCCACTGCGATCGCCAACCCGTCTGCCAAGGTTGGCGATTATTGGCATTTCCCCCCAAATTATCATAGAAATCACTGGGGGAGGCCCTCGTCCAGCAGTAGGCGTCATGTGACTGATGATAAACATTCCTCTATAATTGTAATTAACTAATACCGTAACATTGAACTCGTACAGATACTAACAGTAACTGGAAAAAACACGACATTTTCGTAGAAAAATACAAGGGCAAATCCGATTAAACGACGTATTTTAAAATAATATTCACAATTTAGCATAATCAAAAGGCGAACAAGAATACTACACACACCCACTTAGTTTAGAACAATACATGCCTCGGCTAAAATCACCAGGTGTGGTCTGCTATACAAGGTCTGACAAAACATGCCTATCCTTGTCTTGTATTGTTCAAGATATTGTCTATATACTAACCTAATAATATCTTTATGAAATTTTCGTGTTGCAGTGTTTTTTACCAAATACCTCCGAAACGGATTTTTATAATATTTTGGGTTCATGTTTGGTAAGTCTGATTACCGACCAAGAGTTGTACTACTGTTCTGTTACTTATATAAATTATCTCCAGGGTTTCTTAAAGTGTGGTTCGCGAACCTCTAAGGGTTCACAAAGAGTTATTATATACTATATTTTGTTCTATAGGTAGTTTACTCTATTTTATTTAGTTTAAGGGTATGTGGGGCAATAAGTTTGAAAAACCGTGTCCTAGTCTACAAGTATACTTACATATAGTTTACTAAACCACCGTTAACACATTCGTGGACAGTAAATAGACACAACAGAAGTGCTATTGTTATAGCCGTTCACTTTCCGAGTATGTGTTACAACTGCATATAAAAGCGACATTTTTTTTTTCATGGTCGAGCTACAGAAAGTCCTAGGCCATTGTACCTAGTTCATTCATTACCTAGTTACATATTACCCGTAATAGCACACATCGAGGTGAATAACAAGATAACAGTCAAGGTCTACAAATCCCCAGCTCCAATCCCATGTAGATTACTGTTATTTATCATCATTCGCGAGATAATTAATAATATAGATTCTCAAGTAATTTCTTAGGTAATTACTTAGTTACAGAAGGACAATGTCAATACATAATATAAAATAAAGTCGCCTCCCGCTGTCTTTCCTTATGTGTGCTTAGATCTTTAAAACTTCGCAACGGATTTTGATACAGTTTTCTTCAGTAGACAGAGTGATTCTTGAGAAAGGTTTATAAGGGATATAATATAATTATGTATAATAACATGGTTAAATTATATAGGCTGCTATTATGACAACATATTCAGAAAGAAATCAATGTATACTATGTAATGCTTGAGGCATTAGTCTCTTTTTCACACTGGCCATTAGAGCCAGACAGAGCATAAATCTTACCTGAATAGTGCTTCGTTCACGTTTCAGAATATCTCTCTTTCTAACACAATGGGCCTTGCGTAAAATTCGAATGGAATAGAAAAATATGGTTCATTTTTCAATTCATATCTAGTGATAATTTACAACCCGAAATTTCGTATCTAAGCGACATACAAAGGACCCAAAATATGTCCTTTTAAATTGTAGTACCTATAATACGTTTAAAGATTTACACAGGAACATTGATTACGAATTACACAGCCAATTACCTGTTGCATAATCATTTGGACAGTGAGGCTAAGCCCCGTACTATTTTATGCACAGATAATTTAAAGAGAGAGCGTCTGTGGTTCAGTTGGTCGGATCCTTGACTTGACACCGGGAGGTCGCGGGTTCTGGACGTGTACCAATGTGACTATTTTTCAGAGCCTATGTACGCAACGCAACCGTGATAAAACCCGCACACCACAAGGTGTGTGAACCCTATAACGGCGATGAGCTCACCCCTTGTCTCGTTGGGTTAAATACGCATGGTGAACCGTGGGCATTTGCTTTAGCAAGTGCCTCTGCCTACCTCGCTTTGGGATTAAAAGGCGTGAAGTGTATTATTATTATAATTTAAATCAATGAGTTTAACATTATGGAATAACGTTAGTTTAGTTTTCCAGACAGTCTCTAAGTTATGTTGTAGTTTTTTATTTGTGTCCTCTGAGGACCACAAATTAGTACTATTTCTTTCTGATACAAGAAACATCGAATAGAAATAAAATCGAAATGGTAACAAGTTTAACAGAATGAATCCGTGATATCTTTCCTGTAGCTTGCCCACAAATGACCAGTTATGGCCATGCCGATGTCCATGGTCATTATAATAAACATTTGAGACCCAGATCGAGGCTCGGTGGCATTGGTTCAGTTACGTGCGGACCGTTCAGCTACTGCACAGACTATTTACACAGAATATTTACTAATACTGGCTGACGGTGCAACCGTTGTTCTGCCATACTTCTCAATTTGTTGGGAAGAAGTAATTACTAAAATGTAAGGTATTTTTCAACCTCCTAAGTCTCCCCCTTATTTAGGACTAGCTTTCCGCCCGTGGCTTTGCCCGCATGGACTTCGGTTATATTGCGGCATAAAGGACAACTATAAGAAAACTTATCATTCCCTCGGGAATATCATTTTTTTCCGGGATAAAAAGTACCCTATAATTCAATCCGGTATTCTAACTTTACGTATGCAACATTTCAAAGAAATCGGTTCAGTAGTTACGGCGTGAGAGCGGAACAAACAAACAAACTCACTTTCTGATTTATAATATTAGTAAGGATGTTAAAAGATACTAGTTAGGATGTTAGATCGTCTTATACATCTACACTATCCCCGACAGACGTTGTCCTGTTAATATGAATATAAAATTAGTATAACCTCCAGGGTGGCCGGAGTTATGCGGTTACCAACATTTTGCGATTAATTTTTATATTATAAAGATATAATATACTTAAGTGCTTAACTACACTATACTTAAGTGACTCTTGACATGTAGCAACTATCTACTAGGTATCTTTACTTCCTAAAATAATTATATGTTGGGAGAAGTAAAATATTTAAAAAATTATAAAAAAAGATTTAAAATAAAAAATATGTAATATTAGTAACTATATCCCGTTAACTGATTTCCAGAATACAAGTGCTTTAACTACCTAACATGGGATAAAGGCAATGTTTGTGTGTGTGTGTTGTTGTAAAAATATTTGTTTACCGAAAACACATTATCAAAAACGGTCAAGTCGTTATTGAGGAATTGGTTCATTTTTTAAGTGTCGCAATATTACAACTCTACCATAATGATGTTTTAACGACACAGGAAGTATCTTCAAAAATGATGGACCACTTTCTTGGATGTGTGGTTAGTAGCCAGCAACAGATATTCGTGTTAGAAAACGTGACCCTATTGCTAACTAACATTGAGAGTATTATAAAACGAGATGTTTTTTTATTGTTTGTTTAAATTAGATATCTTCCAAAACTAGTGCCCGATTTGAAAATTGTTTTACTGTTGGGATTGCTACGCTATCGTCGGATGACGTAAACTGTATACTATTTATAACAGACCAAAAAACAGACGAGTTGTCAAGTCACTGCGTATATTTTTTTACCAATTACCACGTATAATTTTTTACAGAGTAATACGATTTTTTTGTAAATAAATAATAATAATTAATTAGGAATTTTTTTTTTCGGCGTTTTCTTTCGGTTCGTGTTTTTAGGAGAACATTTGCCTTATTTTAAATTAAGGATATTACAAAAACTCGAATAGAAAAAAAAACTGAAATAGAAAATAAACGTACAAAGTCGCGGGCCGTCTACTAGTATACCAGTAAAACAATGCGCACGCAAGAGTTGCGTTTTTATTGGACAATTGCAGCGAAACTATTGAGAATTAACGTCGCATGTGTTCTGATAAGAGACAAAGCTCAAATTAAAATGGTTCTTTTTGTATTAGTTAGACCATATTGCGTGAACCAAGATAATAAGAGCCTGCTGTAATATAATGCGATGAAGTGTAGTTATATATGTGGTAAGTATAGAAATGAATGTCAAGATCATTCATTTACGTATCTAACGATGTTTTAGAACATAATCAATTTATTGCGCGGTTCATTTGACTTACTTTAAATACTCGTAACATGTATTTATTGGATTACAATTAGTAATTTATTAACGATCTGGAAAATGTTGCGGGTTCGAGACATAGGTTCCAGATCATATGCGCCAGAGCGATGCATATGCATTTGCATCGCTCGTGAAAGCTCGAGAGGCACTTGCTATGTGTAGTAGGCCTCTGCCTACCCCGCTTTGGATTAAAAGCCGAGAAATGTATATCTGTAATTCGTTTTCACAGTTAAGAAACAGTCTCGTGAGTGTGGGTCATGTCCCTGCGAACACTTGAGCCTTCAAATCGGGTTCGCAGGGCAATCTCATCGTTAGGTTTGACACATTTTTTTGGTATCTGTAGTAAGAAGCGTTGAAGTATCTTCTACATGCCTGTAGTGTGCCATAGAACTCTTTATTTACTTATTTCAAAGAATTCGAGAACTGACTGAACAGTAATAGGTAAATTGTTATCAATCGTAATATGAATTTGTGGATCATAGACTCTATTACGTAGCTCACGAAGATAAAGCTCAACCCAGAAAACTTTCGAAATTGATTCTGAATACAAGACGCATAAAATTACAAAGTGAGGTCTGAGTTTGCGCTCATGTAAAATGTCCAAGAGTAAACTCAAACGCAACGACTCTGAATACCAGACTAAGCTCCAATTGACAATATAGTGTCTCAATTTTATAATATGGCTAATACCAATTAAGGCCAATATTATTTTCATATTTTTAATTATGAATTACTCACACTGAGTCACGCACAGAATAGGTCGTATTCAATGTGTTTTAGTCCCTTTAGTTCAAGTAGCAAGTGATTCGTTTATTCTAGTAGAAGCAAACTTGCTATGGTTTCCAAAAGTGTTTATATACGAAATAGATGTTTATAATATAGGTACTTATTTATATATGTTTTATGTGCAAAATTCAATATTAAAATACGCAAGATATTTGGTTTAAATATCCGAAACACACTAACCTAACGTAATAAATGAACCAATGATAACGTAATTAGTTAACTAATCATCAATTATCTTTAATGGTAGGTATATACGACAACAGTTTAGTTAGATCTATAAAACATTTACACTGATAAGTAGCTGTTGCAAAGAAAGAAATATAAACTCTCTAAAAGGTAATTAGGATTTTATGAATATATGATGGCAAATCTGATAAATCGAAGGGAACTTTAAAAGATGTATAGGTGGTTAGTACCGGTTCAAGTCGGTTGATTTTTCTTTACAATTATATAGTAGTTTTCAGAATGAGTATTATTTTTCACAGCGTCATCTTTTCTTGCATTTTACACAGACAGTAATTATATTACATACAGAACGTTGCGTAAAATAATAAATATAGGTACCCAACTAAGTACTTCCGTTAACTGTAGCATGGATTATTATGATTTCGACATCGATTACTACCAAAAACATTAATTGAATATGATAGTTTATGTACCTTCCAAACGCTTTGGATAATTATCGTAATTGGAAACGTAATTATTTTAAACAGAAAACGGTTCTTCTTAAAAAGAAATTACCTATGGTCTATTTTGACAGTTCCCGTTCACACAATTTTGTACTCTGCTGCAATCAAGTTAGAGTATATTTTACGAGATGAAGATGTTTAACTGTTTGTATTCAATATAGTGTTATTAACATAGGAGTAAAGTATAATATTGTTCGCATAGAAACTGTGTAATTGGTCCTTCGAATAGAAAAATAAATTATACATTGTTATGTATATTTAAGTTTTTAATATGTCGGCGCAAAAATTTGTAAGCTTTTCTTTGTTTGTACTCGAATTTCGACACAGTCGCACAAAGCTTTCAGATTATTTTTTATTAAATTCGCGATGAGGCACCCGGTTAAAAACGTAAATACAATGTCTGTCTGAACTTTAAGGAATGATATTGGTACGTATAAACGTAAATTACACTAGCTACGTTCTTTACTAGGTCAGCAATCGATAATATTTGTTGTGGTCAAGATGATTACGTTTGGATAGTTGTATGTACTTAAAAAATGTAGAGACAATGATTTTTATCATAATACCATTAGCGATAACTGTAACATATCTATATTCCATTCCACAACCATTCGCCTTCTGCAAAATTTCTAAAAATAATATTTCATACATTTTTAAGTAATGTTTCGTCTGTTGATGCCGCTTTTCTTCCATACACCTTCCTTCAATAAACTAGGAATATGAACCTGCTGTCTTTCTTATGTACCTACTTATTAAGATATCACCAGTTTAAGGCATTATAATTGTTTTCAAATTTTATATCGCAGTATTCTTTTATAAATATCCTGGGTCGTAATAGTAATAGTTTCTGATACTTTTATATACATTTTGGAAGCAAATTTGGTTGGAAGACTATCCTGACTAGCCTGGTATAAAGCAGATAATTATGGTCTACGATGGACTATATACATTTGTTTAAATATTTAATACCAATTCACTGGTGACTTGAATACGCCCAGACTATACTGAGCAAAAAAATAACAGCACAAATTATACCATATTCATGTGCAGAATCGTCTCTATCATAAAAAGGTAGAGTCAAGGACCGATGCACTTTTTAAATAGAATAATAACCGTATGATGAATGTATGCCAATTTTTGCGAGGGGCCGGTAAAGTCTGCCCTTGCTATAACAATTTCCTGTCTAAATAGTGCATTTCGTGTTATAAAACACGGGTATATTACTCAGCAGTGCGAAACAAATACAGTCTAAATAAAAACTAATACGTGTTTGAAAATAATTCCTCAAAATCCCCACCTAAAAATATTCAATGGAGGTATTAACATTATCCTTTTTATTATGCATGAGATAAAAGTAATCATGGTCATAATGTATTTACATCGTAAATATGCCGATTGTTAACATCGTAGCTAACTTTTTTTTATTTCATCCCACTATTATTATCACAGAACTTTGTCATATCAGCTGACCTAATTTAAGTTTTCCGATTTATTTGGGTACATGACATAATAAATTAAGATTACGTTTTATTCGACATCGAAATTCATGTGCAATAGCCGCGAGTACGTAATATCATTAACATGTGCAAGAAGAAAACATTTTTCACGTGCAAGTTTCTCAAGCAACGGTTCAAATGCATAATACAACCGCATCAGAAAGTTCAAGGGCCTGAATAATTTGTTACTTTGCTATTACAGCTAATAAGGTGCACTAGTTTACTGAACCTGGTCGAAAAGTTGCTGCAGCAAAATTCCACAGTGATAACTGAATAGTTCTCTGTAAATACTGCACACACTTTGTATTACGAGCGCGTGTTTTTTGGTCGTTTTGTTTTGTTTGTGTTTGTTCGGAAAGCGTACAGTCGGTGTGGCTCCCTTAGTTAGACTAACTCGCTCACAGCTGGTGAGTTTCTGTGAGCAGTGGGCGGCGGCGGCGGCGGCGGGCGGCGCGGCGCGGCCCGGTCATCGGCACTCATTTTAGAATTTTAGAATTATTCGTAGTACTTAGAACGCCGCAACAACAGTTGCTTTTAAAGTTGTGTTATACTTGTTTATGAGGAAGAACACAGAATTATTTCTTCCTTATGAAAAAAAAACATTAAAACAAAAATAAATTACATCAGTTTTACGTACCTACTACACATACTTACCTGCTTGTAAAGACGTAAGTTTTTTTTGGAAAAAAAAGAGTAACAAGGGAATCAAATCATTAATTATTTCTGTGACGTATATATCGTGCAGTCAGAGCAGATATCGACCAATTAATGGAATGACGAGGACATAAATGCCCTACATTTTTGTTGTAATAAATATGTCAAGTAAACAAAGGGGCCGATGTCAGAGAAGCATCAGAATTTTTTTTTACTAAACGTTCGCAGTGTTTAACGTTTTTATATGTTGTCGACTTTTTATGTAGGTTTGTTTTGTTTCATTAAATTAATAATATATCAGCTTGAAAGTTAAATATTATAAAAGTAGTTTTAAAGAAAGATAACATAACTGTTTCTTAGTTTTAATAAGTTTATCATAGGTGAAAATATGTGTGACGTATTCCCTAATGTTCCAAACATTTATCTTTTGGAAATGTGAATCATAATGACTCAGCGATTTTACGCACTAAACTTAGACTTAGATAAGTCTGTCAAAATCTCCTCCAGAACTATATTTAACTAAGTATGATATCAGTTTGCATTAAGCAAGATTTTTTTCTTACTCTTGCAGATAGGTAACCTTACCATCAAATTATGAGGGTATGGGTAGATAATAAGTGATCCTTTTATTATCTGCCTTTTCCAACAAGAATATGTGCGCTTCCGCAACCCGACGCCCAATGCTCCTGTTCTGCTTGGTTTGGGTGGCGCTACTCTAACCACCTCCTTGTGGAACCGCAACAGACCCTCTGTGTCCTTGGTCTTTTCATGTCTCTGTTACTCCATATGAAACAGACAGCAACAGTGTACATTAAGACTGACTTGATACTTAATATCAAAGCACGGAACAAAACGTTATGTTTTTTTTATTACTACAACAACTCATACGTGCATTTGAATAATGAGAAGATAAATCATGTTTTATGACATGATACTATTTTATGTACGTACGATTTTTTTAAATTGCAAATAAAAAAGTGTTTACCATTCTGCATAGTGTTAACATTTTACAGACAATAGAAGTTTTATTGTTTTCTCGTCGCAGAGTTTTCGAAAGAGTTAAACCGCTGCCTCTACATAGTGACTTTTAGTTAGTTATCCTTTTCTCCAACTTGTCCTCTTTTAAATGTATGTAACTATGTAGGAATAATGTTATAAGTATAGGAATAGGGAGGCATAATAAAATGCTATCTCTTTTGCAAATAAATAATCTCCGAATAAAATAAAAGAAAGAAATATATGAATATATACATTTCTTTATATATATATGAAATATATAAAGAAATGTATGTACGATATTGTATGACTGTCAACATATCGTTAGGTTAAGGTCAGTGTATATTTTTTTCCGATTTTGATTACCACGTGTAATAAATTAACGCCTTTTGGCTAACTCGGGGCAAATAATTAAAAAAACTATAAAAATATCTCCTTACAAGAAAACAAAACCGCTAACTCGTACCTCAATCGATCGGTTCACTGACTGATCTATTAATTTGTGACAGACAGAAAAAATATTCATTGCCGCGAGGTCTAGTTGAGCCAATTCGTCACACTTCATTCACAACTAACGTGGATGAGTCAACGAACCCGACCACATACAACGTTTATCAATTTAATGGGGAGATACACAGGCAAAGCTAAATCTGTAGTGACAGCACTCTCCTGCTCCTGTCATTAGTGTCAATTTGTCAATCATATTGATGGGCATGTACGACTAACACATTTCAAAAAGGAGGAGTATCTCAATGTGTCCTAAAAAAAACAACTTCGTTACTCAGGTTATTGTTAGTTTTCGGATTCGCTCTTTCGTGGGATGTTTTTAAAAGAAAACTCTTCATTGGACTAGTTTTTATAGGTATGTTTTTTAACTTAGACCATTCAACTTGAACCGATTTATTTTTTATTTGTAAGTTGTTGATTCCCGTGTGGTTCTAATTCAAGTTGGTTCAGTTTTGACATTGTCATCCATGAGAAAAGCATATTATTATAATATGTACCTAAATCCTTTTTTTTTTTTTGACGAGGGGGAAATCCTCATGGACACCCCGCCGTTATGGGCGCATTACGGCGGCGGGGTAGTGTCAGACTTCTACTACTACTTCACTGGCTCTGGGTAGGTCCTGGGCACCCAGAGGACATTCAAGGGCCCATCCAACGAGCGACCAGCTCCTGTGGGCTCCTCCTCGAGCGGCCTCCTGTTCTACGACGGAAACCGAGGCATTCGGCACCGCCGACCATTTGTTAAGCATTTGTGCAGGTGCCGGAAACCCCACTCCGACACGTACGGCCCAGATGACCCCTTTTAGGACGCCTTATACGCCACTCAGGGGGTACCGTATTCCAATTCTTCCTAAGGGCCCGGAACTACAGGGCGAATGTACCTAGGTCCTACCATTTTATTAGTTGAAGTCTGTTCTATTTTCTTTAAAATTAGGTTGTGTTGCGGCAAAGGACATTTTGTGTGTGAGGGCTGAACATTAATTATGACTTCTTGCCTCTCCTCTACGTTAATTGAATCAAGAAAAGGATCTTGATTTAATTATATTAGGCGATGCGATGCTTACTCTTGTAGATATTATCATCAGATTCGTCGATCGTTGTCTACCTGATTGATAGAGCATTGTCAATCAGGACATAACTTAGTAGATGAAAAACAAAATAGCCATGTGCCAAAAGATACTTGTCGGACTGTATGTACTACGTAGGTACATTGTAAAATTGTATTCGTATGTATTAGCTGACTGCGCAAACGTTGTTCTGCCTTAACTCTTTCCCGGAAAGTAAACGCCTATAGGCGTCATAAGTCATAACAATAAAAAATCTATTGTGTCTATTTTACTGTCCGCCAATATATATAAAGTAAAAAAATATATTTCGTATCCGATTAGTAGTTCCGGTGATTAGGGTTATAAATAATAAACTCTACAACTTTATTATATTAATAAATAGGTACACTAGGAAACTATCTATCTATATTAATACTAGCTGTCGGAAGATGTTATGCAATAGTAAAGGTATTGGTGTGCCCAGCTTAAGTGCCAATAATCCCTTACACGCCGCAGAGGTGGTTTTTATTAAACGCCGAATATTGGGCTGAGAAATAGACGCTGACTAATTCTAAGATTTACCCGAAATTCACACAAATAACATACAAATTGATCCAGAAGCAGTGACATGAGCAGAGATCTGTCCCCGTACCATGAGATCTTATTGTAATATTCTTATTGCTGTGTGATAGGGATACCGCTACATGAATAGTATGACTTTGTCACTGTCACACAGCGTGAACAATATTTAAATTAATATTTCATGGTACGGAGGCGAAGCTTGGGTGGAGTTACAGAATACGGGTTTAAGATAGAGCATATCACTAACAACGATCCAACGCACCGCCTCTCCTAGCTTGATAAATTCGCAATGAACATCTATAGTCCAATGGTCGGAATTCTTGATTTGTGATCGTAACCAGCTTTACCTATTGGACGTGTACCAATGGCACTCTTTTCAGAGCCTATGTACGCAACGCAACGCTCGTACAGTGAAGGACAACATCGTGATGAAACCCGCACACCACAAGATGTGTGAACCCTACACCCCCAGACACGTTTAGTTGAACCGTAGACAGTTGTGGTCAGCATGTCTGTCTCTGCTCCGTAGGGTCGTGGGTTCGATTCCCACCGCTAACAGGTGCTTAGGTGATGAGCTTTTAAGCACTTGTTGGATGTGTCTGGGTGTTTTATTTATATTAGTATATATTTAAATGAAAAAAAAATACATAAGTAAATATAACACAAGTGCTTTAGCTACTTAACATGGGATGGAGGCAATGTGTGTGTTGTTGTAAAATATTCATATTTATTTATTTATTTAAATGCATTTGCCTACTCCGCTTTGGAATCAAAAGACGTGAAGTGTATTTATACTTTATTTACATTGACGAAAGATTTGTAAAAAAGCTCTAATCTGACACACGTCAGTGGCATCACCCTCTTAGCGACTGGTGCAGTAATTCAGTATTATTACTGTGTGATGTAATTGAACATGACTAGGCAAAAATAATCAAGGCTGCCACATCGTGCCGAAGATGGCAACATGCTCTAATTGGCCGTGATATTTGAAGCGTTTATATGGTGTGGAGGTATTGCTCACCCACATATCGTTTTAGTGAAACAGATCAATGATTATTGGTAACTGTTAGCAATAGTCCTAGAAAAGTTGTTGGGCTCGTTGAAATTAACAACTTTTATTATGCTGGAAATAGTTTTTCATTTTGATAAGCCTTACAAAGCTTCTAAGCCCGGAGAGAGGTAGGCAAAGGATATTGTTGTTGCTAAAAAGCAAGCTTTTTACCAGAAATGCTGTTAAGTAGCTAATGTGCACCTGCTACTCCGTAGCTTGCTTAAACTGTTTTGGGATTGTTGAGGAAAGATAGGCCCTCGATCAAAAGTGTTTATTTGTCGTGTACAAAAACATACACGCTTTGGAACGTAACAGTCTCTGTTCATAGTTAAAAAAGCAACCTATTTCAAAAGCCTTCTGTAATTATCATCATCATCATCAGCCACATAACGTCCACTGCTGAACGAGGGCCTCCCCCAATGAGATCCGTCATTTGGGGTGAAATACCAGTAATCGCCACGCTTGGCA
>SJJU01003089.1:0-56637 GCA_012932125.1 Conopomorpha cramerella
ACAGATCACAGTGGCGTGCAATTGGAGAGGCCTATGTCCAGCAGTGGACAGGTATGGGCTGATGATGATGATGATGAGCAAATTTTGTATATTAAATTTTGTATTGCTGACTTTTATCTGATGTTTTTTTTATTTATTTATTATTAGTATGATAATATCACCATTTCCTTTAATAACTCACTGTATCCTTCAACAAATGTCGAGTGTTAGTAAAATACTGGTAAAAAACGTCGTTTTGCCGATCAGACAGTTTTAAACACAAACATAACACATTATCAATGTTCCCCAGTAAAGATTATTGCGTTATTTTTTTTTTGTTTAAACACAGTGAAGAAGAAATTTACCACAATCCTACCTGATGTTAAGCAGCGATGTGGTCTACGATAGAGCACACTTGTTATAATTGTAAAGAATAAAGGACCGACTTCATCGTGTACTAGTCCCACGCCCTTATGATTTTCGTTCATCTGGTTTTATCGCTTCTGTCATCATCAAACCTTATCATGTGACCGCCTTTGAAATATTTTCTCTCCAACAAAAAAAAAATATCAACAAAATCGCCTAATAAAAGACGAAGTTATCCGCGAACAAATATATATATGTATACCGTCGAATTAAAAAAAGGGAAACCTATTTCGTACCCATTTCCTATCCAAAATTGCACACTCTCAATAACGCTTCAAAATCACACCACAAGTTTCCGAAATCCAATTCGACGTAGCCGCTGACCTCTTCTCTCAATTTTAATATCCTTTGTGCTGGTGAAATTGAAAACTCACTTTATTGTCTTCGCTGTACAGTCGCTATTTGTCTGTCCAAGTGTTTAATGTTACGGTCTGGCACTAGATTTTTACTTGTGAAGTTTGTCCTCTTGTGTTTGTGAGAGTAAAGTAGGTAATAGATTAAACTGTTTCAAATTAAAAAAATAAATTGAACACAATGTAAGGTGTATTTTCATTTTAAACTCTTGTACTTAATCAACGAATAGCTAAAATGAACACCCATTCCTATTAGCAGTAAACTGTATTCATTTTGTTTGTTCCTAACCTCTTATAAATTTTATTATTGTAAACTAGTTGTTAGCTAACTACCTAATAATAAATGTACTTTACAATGTTACTAGTTGTCCCAGCAAACATTTGTTTTGCCATAATTAGTTGCCTGTGTACCTCGTGTATTGGGAGAAATACAACTGGTAGATGCATAAAAAATAGATAGTAGCTGATTCTCAGACCTACTGATTACGCATACCTATAAAATTTGGTAAAAATCGGTAAAGTCGCTTCGGAGGAGTACGGTAACTAACATTGTGATATGGAAATTTTATATATTAGATGTACTTACTACGTATTTACTACTTATCTCCAACTGTTTGGATGCTCAAGCTGTCTATGTTGCGAGAATTAAATGAATTTTTCTATATATTTATCAACCACGATTGTTTGAATATTTTTTTGAGAATTATCAGGACGATATGGCTTACTCCCATTTTACAATCTACGTATCCACAGGGTTGCATATTGGGAACTTTATATTGGTCGTCTTACAAACATGAGGTTAATGTATTCCCACTTTGCAACCTGGTAGAGATTGGAAGTTGACACACTAGTGCAAGTGTCCCTATCCTAAAACAATGATCAGTTCTCAAATGTCAATTGAGCATAGTTTGCCTCTTTTACACCTATATTATAAAAGAAGGATAAACATTGCTTGAGGCCACATCGTTGCAAGAGCGGATGTTCCCGCAATTCAAAATTGGGTGGAAAACTAAGCTAGGTGGCAAGATGGGGGGAAAAGACGACGAAAACGACACGAGAGCAAGAATCACTACCGAAAATCTTGTTCTTTGTCAATATTATGAATAAGTTACTGGCAACACAGGATTCCGTTTTTGACAGCAGAAGCTGTACCGCATCTGGATGAAAACTTCATCTTGCGGAAAGATCGCTCTGGAGTGGAAATTATTAGTAAACTAGTGAACCTCTCGCGATTTATAGTCGAAGTTCAAATCTTACACCTGTATATTTAGACCTACATCGAAATCCTTTCTTAGAGAAAACTAGGACTAGTTAAAAACTAAACTACTTAGAGGTCGGTATAATGACGGTATAGATAAACCGCGTTTATTGGTAAAGCCGTAGGGGTTTTGGTTAGTGTTTGCATTTTGCATAGATACTTACGGACCCTAGAGGCAAGTGTCGAAACTACATAACTCTTTACCAACTCTCCAAGTCGTTATAAATAACCATTATAGAGTTATTATACAAAGCATTACATTAATTCCTTCAAAATGTACCTGCCCCAGAAGTGACGTCATAATTCTTGTCTTGTGTAAACGCCTGTGCACCGGTGTGCTGTGTCGCGGTCGCGTGCCCAGCCCGCACTAGCCACCTTCGGCCATCGTACAATAAATACAATGCAAACACATACCGCCCGACAAAGATCTTTTGGCGTGTGACTAAATCATTTGTCACTCAATTTAAGCTAACAGAGTCTTGTTTTAATGGATTAGGACTTAATATCATCACAATGCCCGCATAAACAAAGCACTTAAAACAAACCAAGTGAATGTGTTAAATACAGGAGTGCCGAGATATCATGATGAGTATTTAGCACTCATGCGCCAAAATATCCTTGTCAGATTATATATATATGTATACATACACACACATATGCACACACGTCCGCTGGGAATAGTGTCGTGAGAGTAACGTATAAAAATTGTTCATGTCATGTTACTGAAAGCTGGTGGGTGCCGTGCTGAAGATTTCATACACGTGATGTACGTTATTTTACAGTTCATTCGCTTTTGTAATGTTTTTGTCTATAAGATCTATACCTCGTACTCATTTCGTTTCGTATAATTCGCCAGAGATCGAAGTATAAAACTAAGTGTACATTATCCCTTGGTTGAATTGTAATGGTGAGAGTCAGTGAAATTGATCCAGTAGATTTTTAAATTTGTTAGTTGGTAGAACGTTATTCAAAATTCTAGTACATACATAAAAAATGCGTTATTTTGACTTATTCGTCTTTGGTCTTGTCCTTTGTCTGTGGATAAGTTCAAACTACGTATTATCAGTAGTAAAGTCTAATTTGGAAATACTTCAATCCAATAAATAAAACCTTTTCTTAGCGTGGGATATTCATTTCTGTAATTGATATTATTTGCGTGTAAACAAAATTGTTGTCAAGTAACAAAAGCTTAAATAACTTAATTTACATTTTAAAGCATTGATTTCAATACGTCTCAGCCCTTTGAGCCCTAAAACAAAGGAGGTCGAAGTAAATACGAAAAGAAAAAAAAAACTTTATGTTTATAGAAAACAGAAACTCCATGGTCGGGATATCTCAGGTTACACACATACCGTTTGAATTTATATTCTCGTTCTTATTTTGAATGATATAAACTTGCATTTGGAACGTTGAAAATATACGGCGGGCCGCGACCAAATTCAATTGGTCAATGTTGGAAGAAAGGGGGTGCAATTTGCTAAAAGCATTGCGGTATGACGTCTGAATTATATGAATTTGAAATTCCAGCGCTGAAACTTCACAAGTTTGAGTTTTATTACCGAGGAACAAAAAGCATTCAAGTTATTAAAAACCTCGACATTTTTCTGTCAACAAAACTATTGCATAAAAAATCTATCTCGGAGATACCTGATCATAAGTGTAAACCCTTTTCTGGGTAACGTAACGATAAGGGCTCATTTTACAAACATTTTTTAGTATGCATAATTATATTTGTAGTTAAATAGCTGTATTTATTACTTTAATTCCAAAACAAATAATTAAATAACCAAAATCTTGTTTACCAACAAGTTAGCGGTAAATAAAAGCCTTTAGATTATCTACTAAATGTCTCTCCCGAGTGAAAAAATGCAGACTGCCTGCACCCAAGGAGCTGAATCAATCACGTCGCAAACAACAATGTAGTCCTGAACAATGCAATCGTTTACCCCAAAAGATGGCGGCCGAAGACAGGTACCAGACGACCAAATTATAATGCACCAAGTTTCCATCACACTGGCATACTCGCGGCGAACCATCTGAAAGTGGTCCTGTGTATCTAGGCGTATGACGGCCGGATTACGTAGCACCCCGCTCTCGTTACCCTTCCACGCAAGAGGGGACCTCCCGAATATGTCCGTGTGTAATATCCTGGGAAGGTATTCCAATTATCTGCGTTCAGCCATCGATTGCGAAGCATTCCCCCGCCGATTCTTGTCGTTGTCACCCCATTTTGAATGTGCAGAGTTTGAGATTCACGATGTGTTTGTTGACGCGGCGGGCGGCGACGCTTTTATTTGTACGTAATCAGGCGAATACTGCTTTGAGACTTTAAATATTGTGGTGTTAAGCTTTTTTAGACAGTTCAAGAATTATATTCGATCTCATAACTAACCTTAATACAAACTTCACATTTACTGAGCGTAATTTACCTATATTGTACTTCCTTTTTAACTGTGTGGTTAATTTGAATAGCACCACAATACTTTTTTAATTAAACCATATCGCCATTCCTATTTGAATAGCCAACATCTGCCGTGGCAGGGAACACTAAACGTGCAACTTTCACTCACGATCTCGCCAACTATTGCGTTTGCGAGAACTCTTCGTTGCTACCTCCATATCGTGGTTATTATAACTGGCGAACACAATCATACACTGACCTAAGACTCCATAATGTTTAGTCTTTATGTCAGATGTTTGAGCATAGAATGTATAACATAGCCTGTCCGCCACTGTACCTGTATGTCCTATGTTGCTCACTGTTTACCTTGAGAAAGAGTATCCCTACTATTGTAGCGACCATTGGACTTTGAGCTCTATTTACTCGTGTTTACGTTGTGAAGATGTATCACTTTGCTGAATAAAAAGTAAACGTTGAATTGGCGGTATTTTGTGCAGACTGCGTTTGATATTATTGCACAGATCCAATGTGGAATGATCTCTCTGAAGGTATCTTTACGTGTCAGATGTACAAACTCGCTTTGTGCTGTTTAGTTGAAATTGCCCAGCGGTCCATTACGGTTGATTCTGGGGTTCTACTAGTTGTTTCGAGAACTGTAGTCGTCATCAGAAAATCGTGAAAGAGATCCGAGTAGAACTTGCAATACTTGTTGATTTCGTTACTAAGAATTTTGACGGGTGTATATAAAATTGCAAATCTGTGCAACAGTGTAAAGGCTTATTTATTATTCTTAATGACGAATATACGTACATGAACCGTCTAAAGCTAATCCACAAAGATTCCGTAGAACAATGATTAAATTCAACCTTCGAAAATCCAGTACTGAATTCTGAAAGCTATGAAAACAAGCGAATTGATACGTCATTACTGAAGAATTACTGTCATTGCATAGTAACCCTCCCGGTTATGAAGCGACGGTGCATCCTTTGTTTGCCTCTGCAAATTAAACAGACGCGAAAGGCAAAGTTTGCAATGACTGCGGCGGTGGGCAGCGCGTGTCTTTTATCCATCCATGACTCCGCGCCACCGCGCGGCCTCCGCTGCCAAATATTTAGACTGACTGCTTGTTACTAATTGTTTTGATATTTGCACGATGCACACGCTATGGAAGCGAAAAAAAAATCGAACGCGTGTTCGTTTTGTCATTCAGTGAAATGTTCTAGGTACTTCGTCGGGTTTCAGATGTAAAAATGCTAACGACTATTTTTTGAGTCTTTTGTGTGTTTGTAATGACATTATTTGTATTGGGTGTGTGTAGGTTTTTTATTTGTCGTTTTTCTTTAATGAAGTATGTAATTAATTTGAAAATTACTTTACATGATTTTGTTATCAGTATCACAACGTGTCTCTCATCATCCAAATTTGAATATTCATGAAAAATAATCTATAAAATGAAAGATCTGTAACATGTGTTGAAAATTTTGCAATGTTAAAATTTATGTAGCGAGCTATAGTAACATATCGCGTCGATGTTCGTACAGCGTCGAGATCTTTTGCTTGCTCCGGGGAGTCTCAGCTTAAATATGCATGCATCGGAGTCGAAATCAGCTCTGTAATTAGTATCCTAGTCAGACAGACGCCCGACAGAACCTTCACCTCTTGACCTACACGACAAAGAAAATCTCTCTGAAAACGGCTCACAAAAACTCAAACTGTGAACTTCGATAAACCCAGGAAACTCCAAGATTCTCGATATTACTGAGCTTAGCAGCGTCGAAAAATCAGCAGACTCGAAGATCATATAAAATTAGACGAGTACCTGTCGAAATGTCCCTACAGTTACAGTGAAGGTATTCAGCGGAACCAGAGATGCTGGGCTAAGTTTGTCAAGTGTTCTAGTATCATTAAAGACCAGGTTACACTGGCTACTGTTGTTCGGAGGCACACTCAGACGGTATTACTTGAAGTCGAGTGTCTCTGCCATCCCGCAGCCACCGTTTTAACACTTGATTAGATTTCGAAAAGTTTGATTGCGCGCGCGCTCCTAATGGTTTAGATTCTTTAAACTTTTTATGATCTTGTAGCTACATTCATTTCATGCCATGCAATGCAATGTGGGTTGTTCTGTGTGTTTAAATTTTTAAACTGAATACCAATTTATTCGTTCATGATGTAACAGTAAATAATAAAGGGAGGTAGTAAAATTTTAAACGTTTTCTGTTTTAAAGGATATCTGCTGGCGTTCTGAAGAAAGGCGTGTAGAAATGGCAGTTATCACTGAACATTTTCTTTTAGATTTTTATGGTAGGTATGTGACACGATTTTTGTGGTGTTGTGTTTCGGATCGTTTAATATTTGGCTTTTTGAGATGTTATTTCCAAATTGACTCTTGGACTATTACAAACCTGCTTACCCACAGAAAAAGGGATTTATAGGGCTATGCTTGAAAAAAATGCGCAAAAATCTATTAGATCACATTCCTAAATACTCAGATTAAGTCATTGTTTTTTATTGTTATTCTTTTGAAAGGCAAGATGTGAAGCTTGTAGCTGCTTTCATGTCACCAACAAGTAACACGTCGTGAGAGTAGACACTTACTGTAAATTTGTCATCAACATCATAATATTATGACGAAAAGATCAAAGTTCCTTTTTCGTATACGTAAGCCGGGAATATTTCGGGGCCCTTCATTCAATACTCGATTCGAGACGATCGTGAACAACATAATAATAATCCTACACAGCAGCGCAACTACTCGCTATATTCAATTTGTGTTGACGTCACGTCTCATATTAATATAGGGTATAGGATCCTTGAAATTGAAGTATGTAGGAGAGCAAAATGATGGCGTTTGAAACTAAATTGTGTTGTTTAAAAATGTTTTGATTAAAAAATATTGTGTTGATGATACAATTTATTTATATAAAATACTTGACATTTGTTTATTCATTCACAAACTTCCCACTATACTCATAAAATGTGGAAGTACATTTTAGTAATTTTCGCTCTTGTGAATGATACAAAAAAGCACAGAGACTGATTTTCTTCAATAGTAAAATAAGTATTTACCGAAAATTAATAACGTATGGCACCGTTACATACGCCAGTTTCGAAAAGTAAACAATTTTTAGTGAACCCATGAAAAATGTGTACCGACTTATAATATCACAAAATAAAATAACCAGCCAAACACCTCTAGTTTGTGTAAAATATTCAACCCAATTGATTAAACGGAATAATGTTCAGCGATGTTTCACGAAGACGGCGTTTCAGCTCGCTCCCAACCTAGTTTCAGCACATCGTGGGAATTCCTCAAGTTTCTTCCCGTAATGCTCTCCCAGAGGCGATTCATTAGCGTACTATGTGACGTAACAGTTGACGCCATTCTTATCGTTGTAGCTATCGCGTTTGTCGTCAACGACTTTGCTACAATTCACGGCGGACTCAACACATATGATTGTCTACTGTTTACTGAAAATTGATTCGTCTGGAAAGAAAATAATGCTCATATTTGTATAAGTCAATCTGATGTGCGTGCATACCACGGCGTTTGCGCAAGCAGATATAAACTTTATTCCCTTTAAAGACAGACCAATCCTTCTTGAACTTTCAAAAATGCTGTGCGGCTCGCTCCGTTTGCCGTGAATCGCACCTTCGAAGGAGTTTGAGCGACGCGCGACCGACCCTATTAGGCACGAAATTCACCCTCGGCCTTCTAAATGTATTAGTATTACGTCGGGAGCGCGTCGCATGCATAGAAAATACGCCGCGGGGCATGTGTCGTGAGAATTTATAAGTCCCGGAAGTATATGCCACATGTCTCAGTCACTCCTGACCTAATGTATGTTTACACATCATTGGTGGCGTTCCAGGATGTTGTGTTCATATTCTGTTAATTGTTGTACCCATACATTTTTTACTTTAACATTTTTCATGAATTGGAACAAAAGGTAGTATTTACGCCATTTTGACCTTAAATGTGTGGAATATAATATGAATATCGCGTATTCGTGATTATTTATATTTGAGAAAATATTGGTAAAATTATGTTTTGCGACATTTTTAATGGGGGAGCATTTCGTACTTAGAAAAGCACCTTTTACCACCGCACAATTCAGACCATATCAGCTTTATCAATCGAAATACTTACGGCTCGATGTTTTATGGAAGATCCATAATATGAAAATAAGGACACGAGACGTCTGTCTGTAACTTGTCATTGATTTGTCTTGCCTCTTTCATTTACATTATCAGAACACGATATTAATAAACCCATCTTTTCCATTAATATTAAACCGCTGCTGTATTTTCATTATCCGTCTGAACTACCGTCTCAGCTATATTCATTACCACTTTACTAAATTAGTAACTGTTATTCAAACATCGCACTGAATCAAGGTGCTGTTATTATTTTCAATCTACTTCGTCAGTGGTATTGAAAAGGGATACTTGTCTATTTCGATTTTGACTTTAATTGACAGCAGCCGGAAGCCCTTCCATTTCACCACCGTCGACCGTCGTCGGTGTATTTCTTTTCGATTTTTGCTCTCTTTGTCTGTATCGTGCAATGCAAAGTATGAAATAATTATCGCGGACATAGCAAGCTACGTATCCCTCCCTCCCCTTCACTCCGCCGCCCCCCACTTGACGGCGACTCGCCTAGTCTCCACCGACCCCTCCCGTTTCGAGGTATGTTCAGAATTAAGATATTTATGGTGTAGATTTTGTGGCTTTAATGGGTTTTTTTCCTGTCGCTCCGGGATAATTGGAATGTGTACTCTCATTGCTCGGGGAAGTTTTTCCCTTGTTTTTGAGTGCGAATGGATTGATTTGACTTTTACGATTGATATTTTTGCGCATACATTGTAGGTTTTATTTTGTTGTTGTTTCGACAACCGACTGACGACGGCGTAATAGTGGTCACGTCAAAATGTTTGAACAAAGAATGTGTTTCAAGCGTATTTTCTGTAGGTAATATCCAATGAAGTTGTATTATTTTAGTTCTACTTGTTCATAATAGTCAGTAGCAAAACATTTCGCAGCGGATGAGGTTACGCAATTGTTAACAAAAAGACCACGTTTCGCAATATCAATAGCTATTGTTTTCAAATAGCGCTGCTCATTTAAAAAAAAAGTGAAACTTGTTAATTATTTATTACAGTTCTCGCGGGCATTTCATTCACAATTTTGTCACTATGGAAGTTGGGTAACTAAGGGCCAACGCACTCCCTTCCTGTCCGTTTTATTCGAAAGAAAATTGTGGAGAATGACTCAATATTATATCACTTTGTTGCTGCTACCTGCTACCTATTTCAATCAGACCATTTTTGTGTTGGAAGGTTTCAAAACAATTGTTCCCTACGTAATCCGTAGGTACCGCAACTATTGTTCCAGCATCGTATCACAGTAATGACTACGTAGTTAGTAGGTACTAGATTATCCTGGTAATCCGTCTGATAACTATCGTCATTATTTTATAGGTACGAAGGGACATAATTGGGTAGTGGTAAAATGTATTACCTACACGAATTTCTGTTTCTAGGGTCGATAATATGTAAATCGGATGTTGGTTAACCGCTTTACTTGTATAATTATAAACGCAATATGTTAAACGCACAACAAACTTATAACGAGTTTTATTCTTTTTAGTAAAAGGATAGGAATAGATTTGTACTTCTAGAAAAAAACACAGATCGAAAAAGGGGGAAAATTTTTCAATTCTTCCACTACTTGCATTGCATTGTTAAAAAACAAAAGAACGTTAGCAAACAAAAAAATAATGATTAACCTGCTTTTGTGAGTGACCAGTTAATTGCGCTCGCGATTATATTTGGACATTAGCGGGCCCTTTGATGAAATGGATAGAAAAAGTTTCGCCTATCGTTCCCCAAATCCGGGCTGCACTGTGTGAGGATAATCCAGTGAATGTTGTGAATCCAGTTAGTACCAGGCCGTCGGAGCTAGCTCTACTTATTTACGAGATTTGGGTCAGCTTGATGCTTGCATGTGCTGGTTCCGCAAGGGCCCGGTGTAGGAACGTTTGTTATTCGTTACTTTACTGTGTAGGACAGAATTATTTTAATTCATTCACAATTTTCAACAATTGCACATTTTTCACAAACGTTTTATATTTAACGTTAAAGATTCCAAACATTATTTTTCCTTTATCGTAAGAGCGGATAGACTCTGAAACATTGAGACGCTAGTGCATAGAATAATCTTCGAATTGGAAGTGACTGACCACAAGGCAACATCCGCTTAAAATGTATGAAGCTTCAATATGATCACATATACCTAATTATACGAATGCCTTATTTAAATCATGAATATTTGATCATCTTTACCTGTACCCTTCCGTGTCCTCTGTCATTGGTGGCTCTACTTCACCGAAGGTATTTCTGACATTGGATCCATCACAGATAATTGCTGAGTATTTTCTTCAAACACGATATTTAATATCTACGGTATTGTGTAAAACACGTGATGCCCGCGAGGACACGTGTTTTATTTGTTTCCAGCGGCGCTGCCGTATGCATTATACGTATAATATTAATCCACCGACCGCTGTAAATCATTTAGTACGTTATTCTAAGTAAATGTTTTAAGATAAATTAATTTATAGCCGAATCGTGTCAAGGATACCAGCAACGTTGATAAAAGGAAAAATGTGCACGTATTTCTCCAACCGAATCCACTTCAAGAAAACGGTGAGGTAAAACATCTATCAAAAGAAGCACATTTCTTAATACAAGCGGAATATAGTTTACCTACCGAGCATTTATTACGTCTTGCTAAATGGAAATCGGCGGCGGCGGGCGTCGGCGGTTGCCGTGTACTGTCGCGGCGCAGGCACAGCGACGCGACGGTCCTCTCACACGGAACTGGCTTTTACATAAAGTTCCCACCTTACCGCAGCTCCTCCCCGACGTATCATCGTTCGTCTCAAAGCGCGCCTCTACAAATCTCTACATTTTTAAAAACGCTATTCTCAATATGACAACTGAAAAAAATGTCGTGTCAACGGTACCGGTGAATTTGCCGAGCACTGGAATTTCGTACTAAAAGAGCCTTATATTTAGAAAGAACACAGTTCAAATTCCAATACAAGAAGGACACGCGACGAAGCCTTGCAACACGTAACGTGTCACCGACTGTAAGTTCACCAATGCACATTCGACTTAACCGCTATTCATATAGGACTCAAAGTCTTATCGAGTCTCAATTGCGCTAAAGACAAAACAACTTCAATATTTGTCGTATGGAGTCGCAGTTTTGCGGGTATTTAAACGATTTATAGCCATGGACAGTTGTGTTAAAGGTGCTTTCTGTTTGGTAAACATGGCGACGAGCCCTTGCCTTCGTGGGACAATAAAATTACACCGGAGTTTGTGGCACACGGGTGCGCGCTCGCCCGCCTTTCCCGATGAGTGATTCCCTTTGCTTCTTTAATCATTGAGTTTGGTTTGGTTCGTTTCAATACGTCGTCGATAAAATTGGCCAGATTGCGGGATTAACGCATTTAAATTATTATTATCGGAATTTACATAGATTCGTTTCGGATAATAGTCTTGCACACGTTTTTGGTCTCTTCCCCCGCAATACGATCAATCGATTGGACACGAATATCCGTTTCCCAAGTTCAAGTTCACAGAGAATACTGGATCATTAATTAGTACTGTTGCATAACAAATCAATTAGCCATCTATCCGATGCCGAGTGAGCAACGACGAAATTCAATTGTTATGTTTACTAGATACAAAGTCAAACAATAAACGCTGACAGTGCAACCATTGAGTAATTCCCGAAGCTTAGGGCGTTTATACAACATAATAGAGCGCATTAGTGCGATCCACTTTTGACATCATTATCTGAGTGGAGTTGGTTCACGATAACCTGCGAGTGGCGATGGCGGTCGCTCGGTCGGTCCCACCCCGCGCTCAGTCTCGCGCCTCTTCGCCCGTCGGACGGACGTCTCTCATCCGCACGAATAAAAAAAAAAACAATAAACAACCAAGGATTTAATACGCATTCTGCGGACGTGGGGCTCCAACCATTTTTTATGCGGACGCAGGACGATGCGATCTTGACTCGTGGTGTTACTTGTGACTCGATGACACTTGGATTGCAGTGTGGGATTTTATGAGGATACGGACGCGTTCGCGGCTTTTTGTGAGAATCGCCCGCGCCGATTCGCGTATGTCCATGATGTTAACTCATGCGTGACGCACTTGATTGCTGGAACACAGGTTTCTTCGAATTTACCGATCGATACTGTAATTTATATTTCAATTTTGAGCATTACTAATAAATAAAAATCTTAACTCGCCCGGATGATAATGCACCCAATATATCACATAGTAAACATAATAATTTATTTTGTTATTGAGCAGCGATGCGAGACAAAGACTTATGCAGAACCACGATGTGTGATTGATGCATAGGTACACACTGCTGCGATAATAATAAATAATAACCGAAGAAAGCGAAACAATGTTTTTATGCAAGCAGCATAACAATCGGCGTTTAGTTCGGGGATTATCCGCTTGGCGGCGCTAACTGGCAGAATACATTACATTTTGCGAATTTAGCAACCGCGATCAACTGAAACTAATACACCGGCGGGCGGCGGCGGTGGTCGCGCGCAGTTAATTGCCGTTTAATCTTGAGTACTGTCGCAGATGTGGGTCACGGCCGACGAATTTTAGCTCCTCCATATGATGAAACGCCACAATATGCAGACGAACATCAGTTATCTGTAACAAGGTGCAAATCACAATGCTTCACCAATAAATCTCGGCGCCGCCGCAGCTCTATAGTTTTATCGTTATCTATTTAGTATTGTCCATAACGATAATAGATAAACTGCATGCAATGCAACAATCGTTAGCCGATGCCTTGGGAATTTCAACGGGCAATGTAACATAGTAGAATGCGCAAGTTATGTATGATTGTGTGCACCGTAAACAGTTTGTGTGTTCAGGAGAGTCTGTTCACGTGATCGTTTTTATGACCGCACGGGGAGACTGTCCGTACGTAGGGTTACGTTTCGCCAACCAGATTGTGGCCTACGTACAGAATGCTTTGGACAGCTTTACGCGTTTTCCACCCCTCGCATTTTAGGGCTCCGTCGTTTGTATTGTGGGGGCAGGGACTAAAATGTTCTCGCTCACATTCGATTAGTATACAAAAGGAACTTGGACCTTCCTGCAACCTTTTTGCGTGACGGTGAAAGGTCATGTTTGCTTTTCTGCTACCATCGATCATTATTCAAATTTCCTTGTTTTAATTCGACGAGGAAGTGCTTTTCGTCAGATTAGATTTTTTTATGGATTGTTTTAGAAGTCGTAAAATTTCAGCTGTGAGATACAAAACTAGTACGGGACGATTTCTACCTGCCCTTTATTGTTCAATAATTTTTGTTCGTCCTTGCTTCTGGCAACAGAACGTTTGAAAAGAAACTACCGTTAACCCATACACTGCGCCGACTCGATCATCGAAATGCTGTTAATTATAATGGCCTTAAACAATAATTTATATACACGACGGCCGATGATGTATTGAACGTGACTCATCATCTCATAATGGTATAAATACCAACTAATTCAAATAGGTACTCGGAGGTACAGAGATTCCAAATTCCAAACCTGAATCACAATAAAAAAAATGCTTAGCTTGCAAGATCTGCGACGCTAAAAGCTGATCTGGCGTTGCTTCAGCCAACGCCAATCGATCTAGGCTGTTAGCTTTAGCATTAAATTCATTGTTATCACTTAGCCAGTCTACCCCCAGATGTCACTAGTGTCGATCAATCACAGCGGCGGCGGCGGCGGCGCCCGGGAGACGCGTGGCGAGGGAGAGTGTAATAGCCCTAAAACTTGCCGGTATAAAGACGAACTGACATTGTTATTGCTCTGTTAAAGTGCGTCCACACTGCGCGCCACCATTTTCCGATTCGTTACTTTTTTAGTGTAGCATCTTTTCTTGGAAATTATATTGACGTCGAACTTTATGCGTTTGCACAATTTTGTATCGAAACGTTTTATTTTAAATTGCTAATTAAGTTGTATTTAAAGCAAAGTTATAGGCGTCTAAATTATATTATAAAGGGATCAATTCCCTAAACCAATTAACTAAATGCTTTGTGTACATGTTATAAGAGTCAGGAAGACTGTGTCATATGTCTCCGTATATTATTATTTGTACTGTGAAAGTATCTCGCTCCTTTCAGGTTTATTAGGATCATAGCAAGTGATGAATGATCGTCTCTGCCTATCCCTGTGGGAGACGGCATATTGTTGTGTAGTAAATGTATCAATATTGTTAATGAGATTTGTGTTTGCACTCATGTGAATTCTATTTATCTTTTCCCCCTTCATTCACTCCATTTTCCTGCTCTTGTGGAGCCACTTCTAAAGAATCGTCTGTTCACCTCGCGACCGTCTCTTTGTTTCTTAATATTAAGGTATATTGACAAATCAAACATACAATACGATTCAGTTAATTATGTGTAATGTAGTTTTGTCAATCTGGTTACAATTATAAATTAATAGGTTAGTATTGTAAGTAGATATGCCAAGGTTGTGACATTTTTTTACATAGACTCCGCCTACCCTCCTGGGAAATGGGCGTGACGTATGTATGTACCTATGTATGTTAGTATTTGTTTGTTGATACATGATTGTCATCTGCATCTGACTCAATATAACTAAGGGTCATTGATATGTATGTTTGTTAAAACCTCGGTAAATACTGAAAAAAATACACTTCACGCCTTTTTTAAGTAAATGTGAAATAGTTATATCTGTAGAGTGTACATGGCTTAAGACTTGTGTTTCAACGTGAGTGGAATATGAATATTGATTTATATATTCGTGATCGAAACAAAGAAAAACATGTATGTATCAGGGTCATAGCAGATGAAGGTCCTTTGTCTAAACTAACCCCTCTGGGAGACAGGCTTGACGTATTATGTACTCATGTAGAATATAACTCCATAAAAATGTTTCTCGCAATTTGTATTTTTCCCACGAAATCATCTATCTACTTTGTAGAAGGGCTCTATAATGAAATTCACCTTACCGAACACATTTCATAATAAAAAACTTTTCCAATAGACATAAACAAAGAGTGATGTAGGCACGTACTATAATTCCCTTGAAAATTGGCGGATCTCAGGAGGGGTGCCCCAAGGACCGGCTTTCGGTGCCCCATTCCTTCTTATGTTCCTCATCTAATTAAACTTTCTGCAATGTGTCTTCATAGTTTACCGTGTTGTATTACCGACGCAGAAATATTTGTTGATCAATTATTAAAGGTATAAGTAGCTGTCAGTTACAATGCAGAACAAACACTTTTGATTGGTAGAGAATACTGTAGTATTAAGTCAAGTAAAGTATTTAATAAATACTACTAAAAAATCGAAAGCAGAGAACATGTATGATTGTGAATAAGGCGAAAGGGATATGTCACCATCGGGACAAATGGAGATGTATAGTCTCTGCCTACCCCTCTGGGATACCGGCATGAAATGTATGTATGTAAACTAAGTCTACTCATTCTTGCGGAAGTACAAATAGGTATGGATGCATATTATTTTTGTAATATTTTGCTCAAGAAATTAGAAGTAGTAGAAAAAGATGCAAGTAGTTTCGACGTTTTAATTTATTCGTATGGTCATAGGAACTATTTCGCCTAATCATATATGTTATAAGTGTTTCAATGTAGGACGAAAGCCTCCAACTAATTACCTACTAATAAATAACAAAATAGATTGATAAAAAGAAATAACTTTCGTATTAAACCTAAAAAAAGTGCCAACAATCAAGTGCGTCCGTCACAAAAATAACAAACAAATAAATATTTTCAGAAATAAGTACAAAAACAATCAACAACAAGATAGAAATGTAATGTGCTGAAAGTGTTTCAAGTGTTGATGTGAAGTCAATGAATTATTTACACCAGTGATAAATTAAAAGCAGTACGATTTGGGCTCAAAAGCCTCCCGATAACCAACCAGCTGTTATGCATATGTGCTATGAAAGACCTGGACCAATCACCGCCCTGAACGGGGCAGTTGGGTAAGATATTTAATCTTTTATCATTTTCAATTTACTCAAAGTGAGGTACCAAAACCATAGGACCGATGACTGCTGGGGCAAACGAGTTCTCGAGTGGAGACCGCGGTTTTGTGGGTTTTCTCATGAATGCCGGAACTGAACCAAATTTTAATGGCACACCACGGAAAGCACCAACTTTTATGTTAAAAAGGATCATTGATATCGATTCATCTAGTCAAAAGTTTTGAGTGAACGAAAATACCGTCGAATTGAGAACCTTATTCTTTTTGAAGTCGGTTTAAAAAGTGAATCAAATCTCGAAGTAATTTTTACTCAAGTGCCAAAATGCATAAACATAATATAATGTATAACCTCAGCTTTTATGCAATATTTACAGGTAATGTTATTGCTTGTATATATGTATGTTGTATTATGTAGTTGTTCACAAGTTATCTCTCTTTATGAAGTTAGACAATATTTTGAGATATGGGTAAATAAAATTTGTCCTGTTTTGGTAGTTCTTTTTACCTAAATACAAACATAATGATTCTTTACGGCAAAGTTAAAAAAAAAATACGCTACGTGCCCCATTCTAGGCCTATCGATAGATTTTGTGAGACTGTTAGAAATAGAGGAGAGATATATAAGTATAGAGGAGAAGATTAATTATCGTTTGACGTGTGCTCTACGATGAACTGATATTGTCGATTAAATGACATGACAACTGCACTTAACTGGTTACAATTTCGGAATTGTTTTTTTTATTCTCTACATACATGGTCTAATTTATCAGTGTTTGTTACATACGAGTACGACACTTCCACTTGACACGGGCACGCGGGGCGATTTGTTGACGAGACGCTCCCGAATTATACACACCTCTGACCACTGAATCAGTGTGTTTTATACCACTGAGAGGTTCAGGCAGTCTTGATAAATTGTAACTCGTCACGTGTTCCTGCACGTTCAAGGTTTGCATGTGTTAGTGACCTTTATGTCACCAACACGAGCGATATTTTTTTTTTTTTCTGTAACATCATATTATTATGTGTATAAATGTTAATATGTAACATGGCGGAAAGTGAAGTGTTCGGTAGCGTTACTCCGATGTTTATTGTTTTCGTTTCATTATCATTGTATGTATGTTAGTGTGCGTGATTGTGTAATTTAAGCGATTATGTTTTTTTTTATTTGTGCTTAGAGAAAAAATAAAGCCGTCTCCATGTATGTAGTTTTACTATATTATAATTTAACTACATCTTTCTCGATGTCTGACGGAATTTTATCAACGTGATGACACCCGCACACCACAAGGTGTGTGAACCCTATAACGGCGATGGGCTCACCCCCTGTCACGTTGGGTTAAGTACGCTTGGTGAACCGTGGGTACTTGCTTTAGCAAGTGCCTCTGCCTACCCCGCTTTGGGATTAAAAGGCGTGAAGTGTATTTATTTTTTAATCAACGTACCTACGACGCAAACAACATTAAAAGCAAACCTTTGAAGAGGCCGAAAACAATTTGAAGACAAAAAAAAATAAGGTGTAGTTTTTGCTGTTGTTCTTCCGAGCAGATTGTGACCTAGTGATCGATGCTTTCGCACTTCTGTGAAGGATGTGGTCATATGGACACTCAGTCGTGACGCTTAAGGAAAACTCTGACAGGAAATCTACATTCCAAATCGTTATAGCGATGGTAGTATGTAATAATTTTATATTAGCAACGATTATATTTACATATACTACATTATAGACATTTACCGCCGTAATCATTAAAACATTGACTAACTAGTTGTAGTATATCAACTTAGACCAGTTTATCCGTATTTGGAGCACATTTGACCAGATTTTGAGTCCGTCACACGAGCAGTGTATTAGCGCTGTTCTAACTAAATTAATACCACTATTACTAAATAACTAAATAGTTTCAATGTTTGTTTTTTTTTCACTAATAAATATAGGTATAAGATAAGATTAAATTTCACGCCTTTTAATCCCAAAGCGGGGTGAATCAGCAAGTACCTGTTACTTGCTAAGTAAATGCCTACGCTACATGAAGCGTATCCCAACATGACGGGGTGTGAGCGCGTCGCCGTTATAGGGTTCACACACCTAGTGGTGTGCGGGTTTCACCACCATGTTTCATGTGCGTGGCGTACATAGTTTCTGAAAAAGAGTACCATTGGTACACGTACAGCCGCCGGACTCAAGCCCGCGACCTCCCGATTGCAAGTCAAGTATCCGACCAACTGGACCACATACGTCTCAATGGTATTTTCTTGCAATGAAATAGTGAATAATACAAATCAAATGGTGTCAACATTCCGAAGCGTACCTACTTTGTATTGATTTCGTTGTGTCATTCTTATTTTCCCTATTACATAAAGGCTTCAAAGTAAACCAGTATACAAATTCTAACTAGCCAATTACATTTATTTTTATCACTAGAAGATGTTTTTGCCGCATCAATGGAATTCCCGACATTTCGCTCGCTCTGTTCAACAACATCAGCTTTGTTTCCGGTTTTTAATCACCGTCTTCATCCGATAAATTGTTTACTTGTTGTATATTATTCTTGATTTCTATAATAATCTCTCAACAATGTTTACAATAAGAACCACGACCTTGTTACATACTTACCTACATTTTTTTAATTTATAACGACAAATTGTGTATTTACAGAAGTCGTAACCGTCTTATTCATAAAAAGTTAAAACGTTCACTAACTAGTTGACGTATATCAACTTAGAATGGTTTTACCGTATTTGGCGTACATTTGACCAGATTATGAGACCTTTACTAACAGTGCACTAGAGGTGTTCTAACTTTATGAATACGAGGGTAAGTGTTTTTATTAACCGACTTCAAAAAAAAAAAAGGAGGAGGTTCTCAATTCGTCTGTATTTTTTTTTATGTTTCTTACCTCAGAACTTTCGCCTGGGTGAACCGATTTGGATGTTTTTTTTTTTTTTTGAAAGCTGGTGCTTCCCGTTTGGTCCCATATAAATTTGGTCCAGTTCCGACAATGGCATCCATGAGAAAACCACATATATGTCAAATTTTACTGGTTGAAGTCGATTCTTTTTTCGTTAGGTTATTTTGTGTTTTCATGTTGTTAGCTCAGTGGATTAATAAATAAAAGAGTGGACTGTACGTAATAAATTCGTGTTTCGGAGATTAACAATTCGGATGAGGATTGGCAGATGTACAGTGTAATGCTAGTGGTACAGTCAGTGGGTAGACGAGCAGTGGCGGCCGCGGCGACGTGGAGTTCCGAGGTACCACCGCCTGCGCCGCTGCGTCCTCACATTCTAATATAACCCACTGCAGTCGTGATTCGGTAAAACCGGTAAATGTGTTCGTCTCCAACAATGTTTTTGTATTTGTATTTTGATGCTCAGAATAGCATTATTGTATTAGAAATCAATCAACATTAAAATAACCCATAATTGAATATCAAATCCTCCTATAAATAATGCCATCTAATGGCCATTAAGGAAAGCTGTATAACCGGTAATAGCCGGAGTATTCATTCAAACGGATCTTTGTTTAAAGGAACTAGCTGTGCAGCATTAACAGCTGATTATCCAGTTTCTGGGGGAATTTCGGGATAAAATATAGCCTAGGTCCTATTCCAGGTTTATGTCTATCGTCCCACTAAGTTTACTCAGAATTCACGTGAAACAGTTACAAAAAAACACATTTTTAATACACTGTTTTTCGTATAGATAATATCCCTCTAGCCTGGGAAGTTGAAATAATAGCACTATGTTTGCATTTCTTAAAATATTTCTATATCAATATCAAATGCATACTATAACATAAACTCGCCTCTCGCTGTCTGTCCCTATGTATATATGCTTAGATCTTTAAAATAACTACAAATGATGCGGTTTTCTTCAATAGATAGAGTAGTACATAATATGTTTATTTTTAACAATTAATAATGTATAGGTATTGGTAAATCAACGTTTGCCGGGTCAGCTTTTTTTTCTTATCCATGTAAATATTTCAAATTATGTCATTATGTCATTGTTAAGATTTTTTTCTACAATTTTATGAATTAGTTTGAACGATTACTAGAGCGTCCTAGAACAAGGTCCTCGCTGCATTACTTTAGAAGCAGCCATCACCGCTTTAGGAATACCATTTTTATTAAAAGCATAACAATAAATATTCAGCACTTATCAAGAAATGCGCCGTACGACCTGCGGGTTAGAAAGGTCACGTAAATGTTAATTGAATTCAAACTTTGAATCAATAAGCATAGGGTCGATTATTGCTTATAAACTATTTCCCAGTAATAAATAAGTATCTACCAAGAAATTTTCCTGTACAAGGAAATCCAATTGGAAGGAGCTATTAGTTCGGAAACTTCGCTGTATTAAGTTTAGTTTCGATTATTTGATTTCTTTTCATACAGCTTATTCATACGCTGAATCATCAACGACCAGAGGGTAGGTACATCTAAACTCGCAAAGATTTCGCTACAAAAAATCACCAAAATCGGTTCATAAACAACGAAGTTATCCGCTAACAAACTTAAATAATAACATGTATACGGTCGAATTCAGAAAAACTCATTTTTGAAGTCGTTTAAAATAACACGAATAGGTTTGTAGGCCTTAAACTTTTAAGCTTATGCGATCAGCGCCTTATTCTTCAAAATATGCAGTCAATAGTTGTTCATTGATTGACTGATTTAAAAATATTGTCACTTGCTCCCATTATTCTAGTCTAAGAAATAATTTAAATATTAATTCGACTGTAAATAACGACAAAGAGAATTTGTATTCCACGCGATGTCACGATTAAAAAAACCTAGTTTTACATTTTCATAAAGTTAGATGCAGCTAGCTACAAATTACTTTACAACTGCTGAATGTAGTTAAGATTAAGATATTACGAGTCATAATCATCATCAGCCCACACTTGTCCACTGCTGGACACAGGCCTCTCCAATTGCACACTACTGTAATCTGTTTTCGGCTTCTAGCATCCCCATCATCATCCCCATCCACTTTGCCTCCGTTTGCCTAGACGCGGTCTCCACTTGAGAACTCGTTGGTTCTACGGCTAATACATAATAAAAAATATCATATTTTTATTCTCGGAAAGCGCTGATTAATTATCGATACTGCTCTTACTCGTATTTTCCCAACACAATGCCCCTATAAAAAACTTACACTGCAATAAGTAAAATAAGTAAACAATCGCATTCCCAATTAGCTGTTCAAATTAAATGGAAATCTTCACCTTTATCTCGTTCGGTAATCGCACACTCTATCTCTCAAACGCCGAAATGACCTTTATTCAAATCGTCATAAGAGTCATCCGTTTAATGTTATTAAGCGTGTGTGGAGTCACGTGCGCCAACGGACATAGTGTATGTGTGTGACAGTCGGTCGTATAGAAGTATTCGTTAGTTTATTGTCCAATCACAGCCTCTGTAGCCTATTTGTTTAGTACATAAGTACTTAGACCTGTCATCGAAATTTGTGTTTTAGACAATATCCTACGCATATTATAGACGAATTTAGGCATTAAGTCGATTAACAAAAGAGGATTTATATGGGTGAAGTAAGGGGTCGGTTGAGCAGAGGTCGCCCCAGAACATAATATTCGTGATGTCCTGGCTGAAGATGGCGGGAAAAGTAATCGAAACCGGAGATCATGTATGAATGTAGATGAAGCGAAAGGGGTATGTTAGAACCGTGAGAAATGAAGATCTGTAATCTCTGCCTACTACTCTGGGAGACAAGCGTGAAGTGTATGTATGTATGTATTATAGGCCCAAAAGTTTGTTGTTGAATGGATATTTGTTACTCTTTTACGTGAAAACTGCAACAGTAATTGTAATTAATTTAAAACAATATAGCTATACATAATATACATATACTTACTCGGTATTAGGACGAACTGTGGGTAACACCGCGGGGTTAGATCTAGTGCATACGTTTATACTTAACTTCATTGCGAGTGATATGATTTTACTGCATCATAGAAAAGACTGACTCACAATCGGCTTGATATTCAGCCGAAAGAAAAATCAATGCATAAGTAATTGCCATTAGAGTCGGACACAGCATAAAACTTACTTGAGTGGTACTTGGTTCACGTTACAGAATACGAACCTAAGAAACTCATCGACCAGAAAACAATAAACCCGCCGTGTTTAAGATCGTTTCATTACAAATAATCGGTGTGCCAGACGAATTGTGCAGAACGAAATACAGTCGGTAAGAAAAAAAAACACTTGTCCCCGATTTTTTCGTCGTTACAAAACTATAATGCATTTTGAAACAATGTCCGGCGATAAATATTGCAATTTTACTAACAAACAAACATTTCAACAACACAATTGATGTAATCGATGATATTTCGGTGTAAATACTACTTGCTTACTCATTCTTCGGTTCATTCACAAACAAAATTGGTAGGTCTGTCATTACCGTAGCACGATCAATTTTCTCTACCTTCACTTTACTTGGGGAGTTATATGGGAAGCGATGAGATTAAAATGGCTTCTTTATTTCTCATTTTCAAAATTAATTTTTCGCTACAATTATTGTGTTAATGTGGTGGAATTAGTATAATAATGTGCTGGTGATGAAAAATAATGTAGTGAGAGTGAGAAGTAAAGGAGAGGACTCCTATTTGATCAATTTGTTATTCCCGTGTAATTTTCCACGCAGCATTGAAATGTGTCGGTCCACCCTCACGTTTCAATGAGTTTTTGACACGACTTTGACTATTGACGACTTGATAGACTATGACACCAACTTGAACACGAAGAGAACTACTTTGTTTGTGGCAGATTTGTTGACTTTAAAGCTGAACATAAGAGCCAAGTATAAGAAATAAAATTAATAAATAATTCACTTTACTTCACTTCGCACGTGTATCAATAGGTATCTATCTACACTACGCGCACTCGTATGAAGGAAAACATCACCTCGTAATACAATTTCTTTATGTAACAAGTGCTTTAGTAAGATAGTAAGACTGTGTGGTTTTTACTTGGATACCATTGTCAGAACTGAACCAAATTTAAATGGTACTACACTGGAAATACCAGCTTTTAAACAAAAATCAGAATCATCAAACTCGGTTCATCCAACGGAAATGTTTTTGGTGACAAACTTTAAAAAAAACAGTCAAACTTAAAACTTGCTTCTTTTTCAAGTTTGCTACTCGCTCGTAGTTCCATCGCTCCGGCACCGTAACTGAAAACGATGTGCATCGCTGTTTTACTACGGACGACAGTAAAATGAAAGTTACGAAATCAGCAATGCACATCGTTTGCCGCTACGATGCAAGAAGGACGCAACTACGTGTAGTAGACTTAGACCCCTGTTATGTCGTAAGTACTAAAAAGAACCACTGATAAGTTTTGACTGTAACATATAAACGTCGTGGAACTACGAAGTCGGGCTTGGCGTAACTACGTATCATGTCTGGAATACAAGACATGGTCTAGTGAACGCGACTATGCTCTAGGAATTTTTACACGCCGACCTTGTATATGAGAAACTATTGTACAACATTCTGCCTTTGTATGTACGTATGTAATTGTAGTATTTTTGATACATTATTTGCGCGCGTTTCAATACGATCCCCTTTTAAAGTGAAACTTTTATTAGGTACATTCGTCTCAAACTTTTCGTCGTCTGTGTGTTGCATGTCGCGTGACGGTCGGCCGCGGAATAGGGAGTTTCACTTTTACCGTGGTTTCGTAATACCACACAACTATTTTTTTGATAAGTTTGAAGATCTGAAAGCGCTTGTTATTTAGTCTTCGTCGTATCTGCGTTAGAGTTAAGCAACTCTTATTCACATGTAGGATTTTTTTACTAACCCTCGTATTCATAAAGTTAGAACAGCTCTAGTGCACTATTAGTAAAGGTCTCATAATCTGGTCAAATACCAGAGACCTTTGGATTATGAATAAATACGCCAAATACGGACCAACCAATCTAAGTTGATATACGTCAATTAGTTAGTTAACGTTTTAACTTTTTATGAATACGACGGTTAAACTTTATTTGGAGCAATTACAAAAAAAACTTGCTTAAATAATAAAAAAAATATAACAATGACCCAATAGTCAATAAATAGCTCATCGACAATTTGTTTCATGAAATTTTATTCAGTAAAAATTAAACACACACATCATAAGTGTCTAGGGATCAAGTACATTTTAGAAGATTGCAATCAAGAATATATTCTACATAAACTGAATTCATTCATAATTTATTAAAAATGTGGTGATAAGTAATTGATACAGGCATGGGAAATTAGGTAGGAGACCAATCCAGAAGATTAGATTTGACTAAAATAAATTAGATTTTTTTAGAGCTAAAAATGTGTTTGATCCCTAGACACTTTTGATGTGTGTAGATTGGATTTTTCATACCGCTTTCTCACTAAGATAGAATTACTGTCAAGAAGATTGGATGGTGACGACGTTGCAATACCAATGTAACAACAATACAACATTTTAGTTGCACTTTAAGTCATATAAGAGCACTAAATATAGCTGTTTGAAATTATCGCGAAAGCTGCAATTTATTCTCATGAGAGAGCTCTTGGCTGAGAAACGAATATAACTCTGGTCTTTGTACTCCAAGGTTTTTATACATAAGTGGGGATCTTGTCGGTACATTTTTGTACATCTTGACGTGTCCAGCAATACAATGCTGGTGGCGCTATGACAAATGTTGGAGGATCTCGCCTTGGAGATGAATTATGTCCAGAAAACGACGCGCCGAGTAAGGTATTTGACGTGAGCTCGGATTTCTTGTCGCCTCTATGTGATGAAAGTTCAGAATCCCGTGGCTTAATATTAGTTTTTAGATATTGTCACTATATTTGGTGTTGCAGAAATTTATGCTCTGTAGCTACTATTTTACCTACTTATTACGGTATTTTGCATTGTGTTGAATAATCATACGTTAACTTGTACCATAGTGGTGTGGACATAATGTTTCGAGAAGTTTTGACGTGGATTTCTATGACTTGGATTTAGATTTAAAGGTTATGAAATGTATTTATATTATTTGATGGACAAATAGTGAATAGCTAGCTAGCCCATGGCACATAGAAAAACAAGTAACAATGACGTTTCAGCTCTTGCGCCAATTTATATGAATACCTAGTACAACCGTATGTATATTATTTTTATGTTTAATGTTAGCAGGAAACCAATCGGTGCAAACTAATAGTATGCACATAAAATTGAATCAGATATATATTTTTTTATTGCAATTTTATTAGGCAACAAATAAAAATGTTGTCAGTTAACTGAAACTTCGAGGAATGGTTTTTGTTGGTGCACCGTAAAGTATCAAAACGTTTTACTTAAATTTTCTCAGTAATTGATAGCGTCAATTTCTTTTTTCTCCTTTTCGCTATCAGATCCTGGTAGACTTGGTAACTTAATTACGATCATGACTAAAATACTTCTTAAAAAAACACAATTGTGCGGTCCAATGTACTGGCTGGAATTAAAAAAAACCAGAGGTCAAAGACATATAATTTCCCTCTGCACATGTGCAATTAAATGACATAAAAACGAAAATTCCGGTAGATCCTGCAGTCGATAATTAATGACCTATTAATGATGTAAAGTTGGTACAATTTAAACTAATTAAAACGTTAAATGCGTTTATGGGAAAAAAGTCAAGTATGCTTACGGACATCTGGCAAGCGGACGGTGGGGACAGGTTGGAACAATTTTTGCTCTTGTTATTTTTTTTTCGTCAAAATCAGGGTCACGGACTTCCAAGTGGAGGTCTGTGGCCGCCATTCTGAAAAATATATCAACTCACCTTAATTTTTTTTTCTTTTGAGACTGATATTTTCATTCAGTATTCTAGCTTGACAAATTCGCCTTAGATACATAATAATGGAAATGGTGATTGTTCATCATCATCATCATTATCATCATCACAATTGTTTCGTTTAAGTTAATTAAAACTTTGTCACTATTTATATTAACAATCCACTTACAAATAGATGAAAAAAACCTTGCACGTGTTTAGTATTTGTGTTCATAAAGATAAACAAAATAATCATAACTACGTATAGGTATGTTGAATTATAAAAGTACTCAAGTTTTTTGCGACCGTATTATTGTTGTAGTTTTTTTCTTCTCAGAATTACCCTTTTTGTTCGTTTTAATTTGTTATTGTTTATTATGTTCTAGCTGACCCGGCAAACGTTGTTTTACCAATATACAGGATTAACAGTGTTTATCTGCTATTATATGTTATACATATAAACTTTCGTCAAAAATCACTCTATCCATAAAAGAAAACCGCATCAAAATCCGTTACCAAGTGTTAAAGATCTAAGAATACATAGGGACAGATAGCGGGAGGCCATTTTGTTTTATACATGTAATTTCGACGTAGTAATATTTACTCAGTCTCATAAAACAATCGTGTAATCGTTTTTGGAAAATGTATGAAAACTTCCCTAGTCTTTCGGTTCACCTACATCAATTCTACTGCGTAGGAACACAACAAAAAATATGCCGTTGTCCTTAGAACAAAAAATGTCAATTTGTCCCGTGACCCCGGCGTATGTGAGGAGACCCCATTCTATGTTAGGTTAGGGTCGGATGGCGTACATAAAGATCAATTTGTTGCTATAGCGTTTACCGCACAATCTTTGCCGGTTCCTGGCTAATAACTTTGCTCGTAATGTTTGTCTCAAGATTGTTTTATTACGACAACCTGTGTGTGCGAGAGAAAGAGAAATCTAGAAAGAAAGAGATGTGAAAAACACAAAACGGTAACTTTATACGACTCATAGTCGATGTGAGCTTTTGCATGAAATTAACGAACGCTATATTATTATGACATTGGCATGGTGTTTTCGCTATGAATATGTATGAAGGGAAAATTATATGGAGTATGATACGGTTAATGAGTGTCCCAAAGGGTGGTTACCTCTAATACAAGATGGCGTAGATTAAACACCTGTAAATAATACAGATTGACAGCCTCGTGTTTCAATAAAATTATATCTTGAAATTTTGCATAGTGGGACCTTTTACGGTGTTTACGTAAGATAAGACAGGATTTTTTATAATACGTCCCCTAATTGGCTAAAAATTGGGTTATAGTTAATATGAGAAAAACGATAACTTTGGAGTATTTTTTCATATAAATTAACATTGAATCTGCGCGAATGAAATCGCTGGGCGTCCCCTAGTCTTTGTACAATTGTATCTATCCGGAGCGCTTTCGCATCTCCATTTAACACAGATCGTATCTTATTTCACCTCTGAGCGTAAATTAAATGAGATGAAAATGTTTAATTTGAAATCGTTCGCCTTTGTCTTTGGGAATGTGTGCTCGTTGAAACTATCCAACCATTGTTTTAAATCCCAAACTGCCACCTGTGAAAATAAAGCGCTGTTGTTTTTAGTGGCCTTAATTTTTTGCCTACTTATAAACCACTGTATTATAATTTAGTATTATAATCTGCTGTATTAGCGGAGATACATATTTTTTCGGGTCCATATGTTTTATAGAACAAGTTTATCTTTCCCACTTTTCCTAGAGAAAGAAAAAGACGAACTATTGTTGGTCAGTAACCTCTTGTTCTATAGAACAAATAAGAATTACCCATATTTTCTTCTGGGACTCTTAGGCCCATATGAAACAAAAATCAATGTGTAATGCTTTAGGAACATTTGTCTCTTTTTGACACTTACCATTAGAGTCAGACAAAGCATAAAACTTACCGTAATTCTTGGCTCACGCTTCATAATGCGAGCCTTAGCGTCATCCTTTCGGCATGCACCGCCCATAAAAGGGCGTCGTCCACTTTAGGAAACACTGGTTTAAAGGTAGGTGTACAACATATTACGCTAATTTCACAAAGGCAGGCGCCCCTCTCTGTATCGTTCAAGGTGTGCGCATTGTGGTCACTCTCATACTTCACAAAAGGTATGCAATAATACTAAAACCATAGAAATTCGAATCAACAATGTTGTTTTACATCAAAGTGAAGTGGTTGCCGGACAAACTTTGTGGTTAATTTATATTACGTACATATAATATGGACATGTTTTGTTCATTACTCGTGGCTCTAAGGTTTGAACCTTTTCACTTTTGATGTGGCTCTCTATTGTAAACTACTTGTATGGCTGTCTTTACCGTAGTGTCTCACACAAACATTCAATAGGGTCACGTTTCAATAATGTTTTTTGTGTCCCGAATATTTCAATGATGAAATACCTAGTATTCATATTTTTTACGTTCAAGATTACCGCGTTATGTATATCTATAACTTGTGATTTACTAGCTTTGCCTCGTGGTATGTTACCGCTGTTTGTACAGTTCCCTTGGGAATTTCGGGATAAAATATATGTTTCACCTATTTTCCCACTAAGTTTCGTTGTAATTCATTCAGTATTTTTTTGCGTGAAAGCGTAACAATTAAGCTTTGGTATATTTGAAATGAATAATACGTTTGGAAGTTTTCTATATGCAAAGTTCATTCCCACATTTCACCAACCCAAATAATGTAGTATGAAATGACTGACTGGTATCACCGACCATCATACTTTTTCTTATTGTGGGGAAATCCCTTATGGATACCCCAACTAGCTGCTACATACTGGCTGGGACAACAGCGGCGTTATGTGGGCCTCGCACCCACTAAAACCCCACGTGGAACGACCTTAGCCACTACATCCAAGGATGGCCACCATCCTGCCTGAAGTCAAGCAGTTTTTTATCAACGATCTTGATACTATAAACAGTCTTAAAAACTAGTCAAAATACCGTAATTTACCTCACTTTATAGACACTTTTACCTTGTTAATCTTCTATCTTCTGAATTTAACAACAAAAAAAGTCGGTAGTAGCAATCAACCTGCAATCCACAAATACGCGCTGTGATTGGCTGCTATGTCACACATCGCCTGAATTAGCTTCTTTCAACCAATCGCAGTGCCTGGTATGTCTTGTCATTTCTTTCTTCTAGCGCTTTGCTAAAGGGGGTACTGAATGTACGAAGTACCTGTCATCTTTTGTACCTACATACAAATAATGACTCTTATAATTTGATCAAAAATAGCCACGGAATTACCGCGAAGATGGCAAGATACCTTTACCCGGCTCATTTATAGAGAGGCTTGCGGTCTGCCGGCACGTTTATACGATTATAGAGCTAACAGCTCGGATTGCGCAAAGGACTTCCCAGCGGGAGGGACAATTTTTCTAATTGGATGCATTCTCTGCTGAGATGGAATCAGCTATAAAGAAGCTCGGTAGTTATTCATAATGGCAGTTAGCCATGATATTCGACTTGTTGGTTAACTATATTCTTTTTTTAGCGCTTTTAATCGTATTTATAACAAAAAAAACTGGGTGTAACTTGTACCAAAGATTTTTTTTTCTTCAACATTATTTATATATTAATTAGTTTTTTAGATCTACTGAAATTGGATTGCGTACATATTTGACTTACGACTGAAAAATTTTGATCACCATCCTGCCTGATGTTAAGCAGCGATGTGGTCTACGATGGAGCACATTTGTTCAGAAGGTACCTATTCACCCGCGACTTGTAAATCTTGATCTCGGTAACTAAATCTTCCAAATAGTTACACAGCGTTTATTCTTACATGCCTTTATTCACTTACCAATATAAATAATTATACGGAGGGTTAGACTTGGTTAGTATCACATTCTGACGTTTGAAAAATTGACAAGGTGAAGAAGGCAAAACGTGATATAACTTTTTTTATTGGTAAAGCGGTTAGGGTTGCGTATCTATTTTGGTCTCGTTATTTATAAATTCGTCATGACGTCTTACAATTTTCTTCATTCATCTAGCGTTTTATTCCGGTTGCTCAACCAGCTTGAGATTATTTTTTATCTTTGGTTTGTGTGACTACGCGCGTACCTTCACCGAGTTGTTGGGAGCTCATATCGCTCTCTCTATCAGCTCGCGTCTCTGAGAGGGGGATAGCTAGATGCTTCGCACGGACTTCGCTGGAGAGTTTACCTACAGATCTTCAGAGGAAAGCCTGATGATAGCTTACAAGTTGTCAGCTCAAATGTTTGAAGGTTTCAAAGTAGAAGATCTCACATCTTAATATATAAAAATCCAGTGTCATGTTTGTTCCCAATGAACTCTTCACCAAGGCTACCGATATTCACAAAATGTTGGCATTTATAATGTAATTTCGTCCAATTTGAGAGATAGGATAGTTTGTATTTCGTGACATCCATTGCTGGGCACAGGCCACCTACTGGAGATTATACTAATTTTATATTCATATTAATACTTAAGACAGGACAACGTCTGTCGAGTCCACTAGTTTGTAAAAAACAGATTAGTCATGTTGACGTTGCATTATATTATTATGTCCAAACATAATGTCATAATATCTCGATATTCTCGATTTAATATCAAATAACATTAACTCGCACGTGGCATATAAACATTTACATAACTCAGATAAATCTATTAGAGGCGCGTAACGAGCAAAAAGTATCTCTTAGCAATACGTCATTGAGTAAGAGAGTCGTGTGAAAGTGCATCGCCAAGTATTTATTGGCTAGTCTTTTTATCGTATATATGTATAATAATAATATCTACGTATATTACTGAACGGATTTCTAGTTCTGCTGCGATGGTTTCAGTTTTAAACCGATGAAATAAACTGAGAAAGGCTATCAAGTCGAAACGGTTTAATTTTTCACAGATTTCTTTTTTTTTTATTAAAAAGGATACTTTCTAAAGGTGGTCATGTAAATACTGAAAATATTTTTTTTTTTGGATTAAAGTTTTTTCATCGGGTTAATGTCTTTGTTAAAAAAAATACTTGATTTTATATGAAATGTAATATTTGGTACTGTCTTGTAGCCTTTTAATGTCTAAAATGGCGTGCGCAGAGTTACTAGATAAGCAAATACTCACGTTTCACCAAGCCCAATGTGAGAGGGGGTGGGCCTATAGAACCAATGTCTAGAATGAAATTAAAAACTGAATCTGTATGGCGGTCAAATAGATAGTACCTCTACTTCCCTTCCTTTCTTGGTGATAGAATTATAAGTAATCCTCAAAATGTCTCATTTTAGACTATTGCAAAAAATATGCGTAGGTGCTCTGTACATATTACTACAATATAAAAATAAAAATAACGAATCGGCGCAATAAGTATATACACGCATGACGGGATTCACTGAAACGATTCTCGTCACGTCAGTTTTATACTTGCATTCTATCTTTTTCATTCCATACAGAACTGACAGTGACAGCGTGCAATGTTAAAACCGAGTCCGTACAAACTTCATAAGCACGATGAACGATAATCGGACCACAGACCTTGCAGTTTATGTATTTATATTTATCAAGTCATCACACTGTGCCTTTGTCGTAAAAAGTCATATCGCGTTACAAACAAATGTATGGAAGCAAAAACCTGTTGTGCTAATGAGATTTGTGCAACAGCGCGGTCCGGGACATAAAAAAGGACATTAAAATCGATATTTCGATTTAATTTGCGTACTTACTCACATCGCTGTATCTATGTACATGCGAGCGAGGTGTTCAAGCAATTTTAGTCTCTACAGTAATATTTGCAGTGCATTGCTTGGATATCTTAACATAAGTAGGTCATGCATATTGTAGGGTGTATAGTTTACTTGGCAAAATAAGTCATAAAAATATATGACTATGAGCTTGGTGCTTGTATGCGAAAGGTACAGTCGGCATCGTCGTAAACCATGATTAAACATGTGTCATAACAGAATGTACTAACTAACTACAATGTTTTATAATAATATTATTAATAGAACAGAACACGGAGATACAGACACAAATTAATTGTTCCGTTTAGTGTTTTTCTACATAAATAACGCTTGCTGCAGTCGAAAGAAAAATAACATTTAATTAATATGAATGCCGGAACATGATATTAATATTTTACACGCATTTAGCAGCAAATGAGATCACGAGTATAAGCTGACATCTGTATTTTACTATTTATCGGCAAATTTCAATTATTCGTTTTGATTTGATGATGTGATCGGCAGTCGACCGTGAAACATGATCGGGGATTAATATCGTTTACCGGATCGTTCATTGAAAAGTTTAAGAAATGTATGGAAAGTTGTCTATTAAACTATGTTCTTGGAACATCTGTTCTTTGATTGAGTGGATATTATTATGCGACGAGATGGACACCTGTCAACGAATAATCCTATATTTGTCGTGCTAAAAGTAACCTAGGAGTCTTGTTTTCAAAATTTATGAGAGTTCATTAAGTATTACAATATGTCAAGATTTTGTGACTAACAAATTAATACATATTAAAGAAGAGATGAAAAAGTGAGAACATAGATACATATAAATAAATTGACAATGACATGATGAAAACATATTCAAAGTGTTTAAAAAAAATAAGTGTATCTGCCAGGATTCAATTCCTACATTATATTATGTAGACGTTAGTGTAGGTAAACTCCTCCTCTATCCCATGTTGGCATACGGGCGAGACTTCTGTCGCCCGTCTTGCGTATGTATGCATCAGCGATTAGTCAGAACTGCATCCACGCGCTGATTACAGTTGATGTAATGGCCAAGAATCACGTTATTTTGTTCATTTTACTTGTCACAATACCTTATTGAAGATTTAAAGACACAGGAATTGTCATCAAAACTGATATGAACCGTATACTAGGTACGTAATCACTAATTTGTCACTGCCCTTTCGCCAGGTACGACAAGTGGTCGGGCGGCGGTGGCGGCGGCTCGGGCGGCGGCGGCGGCGGCGGCGGCGGCGGGGCGGGCGGCGGGGCGGGCGGCAGCGCGTGGGTGGGCCGCGAGCGGGACCGGGAGCGCGAGCGCGAGCGTAAGGCGCGCGCGCATCAGATGTCGCAAGCGCACGCGCCAGAGCCCGACGCCTCGTCGCTGTTCCCGGCGCCTGTTAGGGTGAGTGGTGTCACCTTTAAAGCCTCCTGTAGCTCCCGTTTGGAATGCACTAGAATTTTTTCTATTCATAGGTTCATTGACATTGAAAATGTCGGTGTGGTCGCTCGGGATGGTATTGGGGTGAACAAACTGGCAATACTTTTTGTCTATGAAAATGATGTTAAAATGAGATGAAGAGTGATAACATGGTTAAGCAAAGGAAGTGACAATCTATGACTGTTGTACCGGAGAGATGTAAATACATTGTATTTCCTAAAATTAAACACCCTCGCTTGCCCTTGATGGATTGTATTTTTAGAATAATCAACCATGTAATAACATGTATAACAAAATAGAATAAAAACTGAAGGTCGTAGAACGACAACGGTTTTGCCCTTAATATAGGTAAATAAAATAATAATAATAAATAAATATGCCGCCGGGACATTTTTTACACACGGTAAAAATATGGCTCCTTTGTGGTCCGCGTTGTACAATATTTGGGCTGAAAAGTACAATTACTGTAGGTACACTAATATTTCTTATTGACATTGCCTTATACCAACTCTATACTCCCAAAAGTCTCCCAATTGAGTTATTCACCTGTAATAGATAATTGGCAAACTGTACAAAGTAGCAGAAACTAACTAAACTCCTACGCAGTCAATAAAGTTCGCTACATTGAAAGACCCGAACTACAAAGTTCTAAGTTCAAGAAACACGTCCCGTCGACGACGTACTAACGAAATCCAAGTGACGTTCGTCTTACAATTCCCGTCATCCTAATCGAGTTATTAAATTGGCCATGATACGTCCAGACAATCTCCAGGCACGTGTTGTCTTTCTTTTGCTGTTTTGTAAATGAGCTGGATAATAACATTTTTTATACAGCACGTTTCGTTTTGGTTTTGTTTTTCGCTGAAAAATGTCGTCGAATGTGACCCAAAAATCTTTTTGTTTATCGTGAATACCACTGCCTAACTAATCGGTATTCTGTACCTATTCTCCTGAAGCCACTGTTAGAGCATAGACTATTTGAACTACCTAAAACCTCAGCACCAAGTCTCAAGTTACGTTTGTATCAATATTGGAGCACTCGTTTAAATTGCTTATCGGTCAACGACCACGGCAAGTGTGTTTGTTGAGAAAATCTAGAAGAAAATAATAGAAATTCGATTTGAATAACTCTAGTTTCGATTGTACTGTGTTATTCACTCACATCTCGACGAAACAGTGACGAATAATAGCATTAAACGCGGTGACAGGATTATAAGCTTAATGGTCAAGGCACAAAGAGGTACTTCGCCGCGAAAATGGACCGTGGGCGAATCTGCGACAATGTAATCTCTTTGACGCCAACAGTTTTAGGTTTGACAAGGTGCGACCCGCTCGGCAGTTTCCGGCACGCTTCCTTTCCGAGTTTAGTATGCCGTGGCCTTAATTGTACTCTATGGAAGTATGTCAATTATATTTCGGACGTCATATATTTTGTACTCTTTACTACTTACACCTACTTTGAGTACCTACCTACTATTATTTGGGTTGACTTTATTCCTATTAAACGTTAATGTCTTAACCTATTAGGCTTATACAGGTATTATGAATCGCATGATTTTATACACATCGATCGTTATGGAATTGAGGTAGATATCTAGTTAAGCACATCGTGTTTCTGTGTACTGTACGCTGACGCATCAGTGTACAAAATTTCTGCATTATATAACGTCTGAACTACTATTCCGATGGCATTATTGCCCCCTCTAGCTGTTAAACGGTTTATATTTCCGTTGTTCGCTTTCGTTTTTGCAAAAGCAATATTGCTTCTTTTAACAACATTGGAAACAATAAATTCATAATAATAACGAACACTTGCCATTGTTTTCCTCCTCGCACCAACAATATTCAATGGATAACACAGTTACTTTACCCATTATTTCATATGTGAGCTCACTATGCACCTGTTTCCATTACCATTTTAGCTCAGACTATGTGACATACATATTTCATAATGGACGTATCGGATTAAACAGTTTTGTCCGCTAAATTGACCCGGTGACCAGTGCGCATCCTTTAATTGTGCGGGTCAGGTAATTCTTGTCGCGTTGTCACACACATCACGAAGGTAAATAAACTTGACCTGCCATACACGTGTAAACAATCTTCAAGGTCGCCTGAGGACTGCCGGTTGAGTTGTGAGATCCAATGCATTCGGAGACAACTGCACATTTGTCGGCCGGCATATTGAAATGCTAATCATTCTGTGAACGCATAGGTATCGTTTGTGGATATAAGAATTCGTAATTGTTTATCTTTTTCTGCAGTTTGTGCAAGTGTAAGAGATATGCTAATTGTTTTTGTTTGATATGAGTAAAAACAACGATAAACAGAAATGTTTGTAACTGCGTTCATGTCAGGGACAACTCATTTCTGGACTGTATTTCCACGTGAAGTTGAATAATCAATATATCTTAATTTATACGTTGTATGTAGCTTCAAATAACAAAATTTCAGATTAAATTGCTTGTTCGATGTGGTTTCATTATAATGAATCATATTTTAATTCATTATATTATTGCCAAACAACTAGAAACACGCAAGTGGAAAAAGTCTTTCATAAAAACATGTCATGAACGTAACAGAGTAAAAATGTTCTGAAATGTGTGTGCTTACAAACACATTTTGCTATTCAATTTTATTTATAAATATTGGTAGCTAATAGAGGAAATGGAAGCCAGAAATATGTTTCACATATTAGCACATTCATCGACCTTTCATTCTCAACAAGGTTTCAATGCAACATTCGCTAATATCGCGCTACAATTGCATGCACAGCGCTCCGAAAAAGAAGTGACAGGACCTATACACCGTGCTGCGATTTGTCGAAATAAGCTGAGTCGCACGAAGCGTGACATATCAGCCAATAAGAGTGCGTATTTGTTCTATGTCGTGTCGTTCTTGACACACATGCTAGGCCTGCAGGTATCACATACATAATAAAGATAGACTTTTACTCTGAAGAGGAAAAATTTCTGACTCAGTGTTCTTGTGAAAAAAATAATTTAGTATTGCAAATGAAATACGAAGATGGTTTTATTCAGATACAATAGTATATTATATTCTCATGTCGCGTTGTTTGTTAGCGATCTTACCGCGCGGCTGGAATGTTTTTTTATGTTTTCTGAGCATATAGTTGGTCCGAGAATCAGTCAACATCTATTTTATCAACCATATCCTTTTATTAGTATGACAGAATAAAGTATTCCCGGTCAATAATTAAATAAAACTTTGTGCTTTAATCGAGTTATTTGAAAATCGTGATCATAACCAACATTAAATTAATGTGTTATATCTAAATATATGATTAAACGTCGTTCTTTTACGATGCAGGAAAACATCGTGAGGAAACCAACGCTTAAAATAAAATACTAACAAGATCTGTTGATTCTCTATCGGCAATGAATTCAGGGCCTTTTTCGCATTAGGTAAAAACCCTTTTATACCACATCGGTGCGGGGACAGCAGCGGTGAGGTTCTGGACTCTTACCAGCTTAAGCATCAAGTCTGGTGCATCACCGGGTGTCCATTCTGGTTCACCCTTTTTTTTAAATCAGGGACAAGGTCACCACCACTCAAACTCTAAATATCTTTTCGGCATACTTTATGTTGTGTCTTCCATTGAAAAAGTTGCCTCCTGTTATCAGAGTAGTTTTCTCTGTCTACTTCGTAAAAAAGAAAAGAAATTATGGTCGTTCTGTTACAAATAAAACTAAAAAACAATCAAAACCAATAAACCGAGGCAAAACTTGTACATTTTCGCAAGAGTAACGAGCGAGGTGCATTATCAGCTGTTATCTGTTTACGTGGAAACATTACTGTGGCGAGCAAATACTAGCGAGATTTGTGCATGTGTGTGTGTATGTGTGTGAATGTGTATATCCAGCGCGGGACGTAAACAACGCCGCCGCCGCCGGTGGCGACCTCGAAACATCTTGACATTGTTACGTCGTCGTCGTGGTAACGACGCATCGTAGTCGTACGGAACGAGGTAAACACACGTAAGCGTGTATTCTCTCTCGGTCATTTTTGAAGTTCCGTGCGGTAAAGGTGACATCTGGTGGCCGAGTGCGGTACTAGCTGCGGTGTCAAACGATTTCCAGTACATTTTGTTAATATTCTAACCACACAGGTCTCTTATTGTAAAACGAATAGAATCATAATTTAGTATTCATTGTTGCACTAGTATAGATCGTTAGCTAGTGTAATTCACGTTTACGCATCAATGTACGAGTCCATATCGATTACGAGCGCGCTTTATTGCTCTTATTTTTACTGTGATACCTATCATAAAGTACATGTATGTAGGTACAGTTCGCCAATAATCTGGTCTACCAAACACTTTTTAAATGTAATTTTTTACTTGTCACAATATAACAAATTTATGTTTTAGTGTGACATGAAATGTCATCAAAATAATTTTGTGCCACTAACATAATTTTGAGAGTCTACCATAATTTCCCATATAATGTCGAGGTAACAGATGTTGGCTCCAGATCACCTGTACGGTATATGTGTCACTAGTTTCCCAGAAAAATGTCTCTATTTTAAAGCCATCGAGTTGTGACCGAAAGAAAATAAATATAGATATTATTATCTACTAAAGAAACCGCTGTCTCGCGCGTGTGGCGCACTTAGATAAAGTACGATGTTTTATAATATTTATTCGATATTTGTAAAAGAATTTGTGTACTTATGATTCCTATACCTAAATAACTTTTTAATCTATAACGGCGATGGGTTCACTCCCTGTCACGTTGGGTTAAATACACTTAGTGAACCGTGGGCATATGCTTAGCAAGGTGCCCCCTTTGGGATTAAAAGGCGTTAAGTGTTTTTTTAACTTTCCTGCTTATTACAGCTTTTTTTATAATTTGAGTATTGACTTATTTCCGTACTCTATTTCTTACGCGTTATATACCAAACTCCACTATACTTGTCTGTTAAATGTATGTGAATAAACAATTCCATTAAATCTCCAATAACTTGGGTATTAGTTACACAGTGTTTATTGTAAGTGGGTAGGTAAGTGTGAATATTAACATATGATAACATATTCTGATTAATTCAAACAATGCTATGTCCTAGATCAATAGAGTCTGTACTCTGATTTCTAATTCACTGCCACAAAAACTACCAATCATGCCTCTCGCTCTCTGTCATTACTGTCAATGTCAAAGTGACATTCCAGGTTTCACCAACCATTGGATGATACGAGTACAAAAAGGATATTTTAAAGTCTACTGTTGCGAAAACTGTTCATTGTTATGGCATCCCAAGTTGGCAATGAATTAGAAATCAGAGTATAGTAAAAACTAATGTAATTCAGTAATTAGATTTATATAGTTATTTCACACATGAGAATTAATTGTATGTACTGATTTGCAATGCCCTTGCAGGGCGCATGTTTTGGAAATGAATTGCTGAACACCTATATTTATACCACATGGAAGTAAATAAATGATTATAAATAATGTAACCTAGGGCTGGTATGTGTGTCCTGAACACACAGTTGGATATTCAAACGGCTGTCAGCTACGGCAAAGGGGCAGGATCAATAATTAGAAAACGTTTCATGGTGATTGTCTGCCAACAACAGATTACTATTGACTTTGGCATATACGCTATGACACCCGTATTCCGAAACATCCCTCAAGCACAGATGTCTGCTTCATGTAACGTTTGTCTCGTTCTAACCGTGATTGTGTGAAAGAGACGAAGGACGTCATGGCATGGTCTTCTGAAAGTAGTTTCGTCTATCTATGCTTAGGTCTTTAAAAGTACGCAACGGGTTTTGATGCTGTTTTTACTAACAAATAGAGTTTATATGCATAATACGTACATATAATAGTAGAAAAACACTGTTAATAATTGTTACGCTCGGGTAATTTTCTATCGGTACCCACCCCCCACGTACGTAACAATAATAATGTATTTTGGCAAAATAACGTTTGCCGGGTTAGCTCGTAATATTATATATAATTCTTAAGACGACGATGTTAAAGTTATTGCTGTATTTAATTTAGAACTGACTCGGCTTTACCAATAAACGCGGCTTATCTATTCCGACATTATACCGAGCTCAGTTTAATTTGTCAGTTGTATGTGAAATGCGGAGTAACCAGTTTCAGTAGACCTGTAATAACTTCGGTATAAGTTACCACGACTTTGTTGATAAAGGGTAAGAGTTGATATTGGTGATAACTTCAAAATATATAAAGTTGTTTTGTAAGGCCTATAAAGTTGTTTTGTGTTGCAATAGTTCTCTTTTTTGTTTAAAATATTTTTGCAATCGCTTATTTCAATTTACGTTGCAACTCACGTTTTATGATGACAACAATTGCGTAACCAGATACAAACAAATACATATCTATTTGCATCACCTTGAGTTTGCCTATCTCAGGTGGATGACTCCAATGTGTATAAACGATAACCCAACTCCGTGGATGATAACCCCAACAGTTGCCGGTTCTAGGAATGATACGATGATCGTTTTACACTTTGTATTTCCCTCATTATGTATGCTTGTATGATTTGTAAACAAAATTGGATAAATTGTAAAATCTACACATCAATACATAGTGTTAAATGAAGTCGTCTCGCGCTGTCTATCCCTATATATGGTTTTCTTTATTTGATAGTGATTTCAGGGGAGGGTTTTTAGAACACACTGCTAATACATTGTATTTTGGTAAAATAACATTTACGCGTCAGCTAGTACATAATATAGGTTGACTTGAGTCAGTCTTATAATTGATTATCTTCTTCTTATATATAAAAATGAATTGCTGTTCGTTAGTCTGGCTACAACTAGAGAACGACTGGACGAATTTGGCTATTTATGGTCTTGAATTATTCGCGGAAGTCCAGGGAAGGTTTAAAAGGTGTATTTCACCCAATACACGGGGTACAAAGGCGACTTCCTAATGCAAAACAAATGTTTGCCGGGACAACTAGTTTTAAATAAATATTTAACGAGTCGATGAACAAATTGTAAAGGTAAATATAATAATACTAATGGTGTTAATTGATTGATCCACACAACGCCTAAAATTTATTCCGCGTGTCTAAAATCTTCTTGCGCATTTGACAACGTGGATTGGAACAAAAACAGTACTTTTATGTCCTATATTATACTACTTATATTAGTAAGTATGTTGTCACCTTTGGCAATTTATGTAATGAAGTCAGCGTAATGTAAAAATGTTCTGATTTTAGTCAACCGAATCCTATTGTTAGTCTCTCTGACCGATAACAAGTGTTGTCTCTATCGCTTGTTTACACAAGAAAGGGACAGACACAGGCCTAGATCCCGGTTGTGTAAACAAAATAAAGCTTTATGAATATTGACCTAAGTACAAGCGTATGATAGATTTCTCTTGCACAAGCTCGCATGTAACAAGCCTTAACGCTGAGTATGTCTTGAATCAGCGAGCGCGGAGTGAAAGAGTGTACTCAATACTCGTTGCAAGTAACCTGTGCTAAATATCATCGGAACAAGTTTACTCTTTCTTTGTAACTATATTTTTTACCCGGGAAAATTTCTCTTGAATCAACCTCTGGCAAATAGACTTAGTACGCGAAACAGCCATAATAATAGTACATACTTATGCACATCAAATTGCCATGTCGGATATGTGAAAGGTGATCCGTCTACTTAACATAGACTCTATACCGGCTTAAGTTGAACTTTCCGGCAGTGTCAACGCAAAGTAAACAAAGCTCAAATAATACCAAACAATATCAACGAAACTCACATCTGTTATTATTGAATAGATTCTCTTTAATTTAACCCTCAAGTAATAACACTATTTTCCTGCTACAAACCCGGGCACCCTATAGGATCGATTTCTTAAGAAGTGCCGCGGGTGTGTCGCGTCATCGTTCTAGTCTTTAATACAGTTGTAATAGGGTCGAAGTGGCGGTTGCCGCGGCCGGCCCCCGGCCCGACCCCTGCCTGATTGATAGCCCCCGGGTGCGAAGCGTTCCTGTGTGCGTTATTAATTTTATCGCAAGTTACTTGTTTGTTTCGCAAGTGAAACTGAACGGGCTTAAGATGTTGCGACATTTTGTCTAGCCAAGGGCAAACGCCATTGTGTTTAGTGGCTTTTGCAAAAGCACACTACCTACGGTAAATAAATAACTTGGCGGTGCTTCAGTTAATATTTAAAACTGGCAGACCCGACAGATTGTTTTGTCTTAGTGTTGAATTCGAATTTGTATAATTTGGGCGCAATTGTATTTTATTTTTCATTTTCACTTATGTTTAGTATTTTTATATATTACATTTAATTGAATTCTCATTTTTTTATTGCGTTCTACAATTAATGAATGAATGAATTAATTAATATACTCGTTATTGCACACCGTACATTATAAATGTAAAAAAATACAATGGAAAGGATGCAAAAGGATAAGGTCGCCTTTTCTCTCAGATCTATTTCCTCCAAGTCTCCCAATTCGAAAATTAAGAGGATTAACATATAATTGGGTACATTTATGTAGGAGTTGCTATCTGTAGGCCTAGCCAGCGCGTCAATAAAGACGCGACATAGAAAAATTATGCGCTCTTATTGGCTGTTATGTCACACTTCGTACGACTCAGCTTTTTTTAACAAATAGCAACGTGTTATATGTCTTGTCATGCTGGTGCGCTGTGCTAGGGGAGCTGACCGGAACCTAGTATATATGTGCACGTTTTCGCAATTAATACAATTTACGTGTTCTGTTAGCTTAAGTCGCATGATATATTGTACTCGTTTGTTACAAAATATGCTATGTTATGTTATATGACGAATAATATAATATATTATCATAATTTACGCCACCTGGCGTGATGAGTCATCCGCTCACTTCAATTATAGAAATGAATCACTGGAGTGAACGGGATTGTAAAGCAAAACTTTCGTAATGTACTGTTTGCGATATGCAAATCATAAATATAGTTAATAGGGAATTGTCGAGCTCTAGTTCCAAAATCTACCACTGGATGGCGTTAGAAAAGCCAGGAGTGTTTGTTTGTTTTAAAGAACATGTCTCTACGGCTTGTCAGCTTTCGTCTACCACTACTAAGGAGTAAATTTTATAAACTCTCCCTGTCTCTTTCTCCCTCTCTAAATTACAAAATCTTCATCAGTTCAATCAAAACAAGCCAGACAGACAACTTTACTAAGGACAACTTCATTTCAACAGGTGTCAAAGCCCTCTTACGAAAAAAAAAGGTTTGTATGGGGAGATCGTTTTTTTTTCCTTTCAGTACATTCCTGCTGAAATGTACTTAGTAGGATCTAAAGAAACAGTACACTTCGCACCTAAAAGGGTACTTCAGACTCCTGTATAGATAGATGGGTAATAAGGCTTATATTTGCTCGTCCACTCGTGTTCGTAGTTTCTACACACATAGAGAGGTACAAGTTGGAAAGCTCGCTGCTTATCTCCCGGCCACAATGCACCAACCAACAGTCGTCCCAGTTTGCTGGGCGCAGATGCGACTGCAACACTGTCACAATCAACGGTGCTGTGATTTATTAACTAATGAGAAATATGGCCAGATGATATTTTAGCTTAGATACGTACTGAATCTAGTTTGTTTCGGGTAGTTAAGTTTCGGTGATAACATGGTTGAAAATGGCATGCGAGCGGGTTTTCATGTCGATAGGTTAGTGTATACATATATACACATATATAACCTAACCAAGTAGCTTTATGCTGCGGTTTACACGTTTCCGTCATCATCATCGTCATCATCATTAGCCCGTATTTGTCCACTACTGGACATAGGCCTTTCCAATTACACGCCACTGTGATTTGCTTACGGCTTCTCGCATCCAGCTTCTGCCAGCCATCTTGCGTATATCATCAGCCCACCTTGCCTGAGGGCCTCCTATACTCCGTTTGCCGAGACGCGGTCTCCACTCGAGAACTCGTTTGCCCCAACGGTCATCGGTTCTACGGCTAATAACACGTTTCCGTGTATGTCCTAATCCAACTCATAATCTAGCTCGCTAAAATGTTTCGTTAAAATCCGTTCATGTGTTTTTCCGTAAAGAACAAAGGTGCACAATTACGTCTGATATTATTACATTTTGATTATTACGTAGCAGGATATCTAAAATCATACAAAATACATGTCCATCTCTGTAACTTCCTATAAGGGTCAGTAAGTAGGTAAATTGTATTAAATCTGATTTAAAAAAATGCAAATACTTATTTTTATTATAGTTTCTCTCTCACGTAAACGATTCGGGCTTCCGTTATAAACGTTTCCCAGACAGCGGTATAAAAGTTCCTTATGAGGTGTCAGATAAAAAAAAAGTACAGAAGAAAATTCTCACTACCAAGAATAGGAATATTAAGTAATTACTTACTCTTATAAAACTGCACTTTAAAAAAAGGCGTCCGAGTGAATTTCTAGTATCCTTAAAGTCGCTCGCGGGAATTACGGTTTCTTTTTTTTTATACTCTGCTGTAAGTTAACTTGCCGTAGTTTTTTATGTAGTTCTCTAAACAACTCTAGTTGTTATAATAAATTCTAGGAAACACCGGGACCAAGTGTACTGGTGGGGATTCGACAATGAACGGGGAGACATACTTTGTACAGAGTCTGTACTTTGTGTGAAATTTTTTATAAGTAGTTATGTATTGTTTATTAAATATTTCTTTGGGTTCCTCGATTTAATATCAGAACGGACACAAATACAGCATAAAGTTCATACCCAGTAGGCTATGCACATAGTTCTACTGTGTTATGCTCTTGCGTTGACAGAAGAATTCGTGGGAAAGCCTATATATATAGCTTATGATGTAGGGACACTATATTAATTCCCCAAGACATTCCTGGAGTGTCCCTGGGGTGAAAGATTAGCTATTCCCCGTCGTAAATCTATAGCTATACATAGTACTAATTATAGAGCTGGGCATCTCCATAGCTTGGGAGTGTAACGGGGTATAACATACAGCTACTCCCCATGACACCGCTGGCATTTGAATCCTGGGTGTGCCATTGGGAATGAACGGAACACTACATCGACGATGGACTCACCACCTATGTTAGGTTCATTGAGTCTATTGTTCTGTGTGCATTTGCTTTGTGTGCCTACCCCGTTTTTGGGATCAAAAGGGCGTGATTGTTTACTTTTTAATACATAGATGTATGTATACCCATGCATCAGCTCATTACTAAAACATAATGTGGCGAGAATAGAACCTGCCTCCCTCATCAGAAAGCCCGGCTGTCCTAACCGTCGTCAACACACACACACACACGCATGCATATGCACGATCCTTAAAGTACGTAATACGCACACACACACACACAATTTTCGCTAACCCCTCCTCCCACCACTCACTTCCCATAAGTAACTAAGGTGTTTCGAATGACCTACCTCTACCGCAGCCGATTCCGAGTGGGTATAATTACCCCAAGAGCTAGTGGATATCAAGAACCAATACGCATAGACCTCTAGCTCTTTGGTATTTGCATTGCGCTAGACGTTGTTTGTCGGAACGTGACTAGATAATTGGTTTCAGACACTAATTGACTAAGCTATCAGTACGATACGTCGGAACTCGTGTTATTAGGTAGAAGTTTGAATGTGGAAGTACTCGCGTGATGTCAAGTAGATACTATAGGGTTAGTAGGGAATGCCCAGTCATTTAGTCGGCAAGTTTTTTTTTCACAGAAACTTAAGCTGTTTCTACCCAGCCAAAATAGTCTTAAAGTCTTACAACGGTAGGTTTAGTTTTGCCGGGTAGTGGCGTTGAGCATTTCAAAATAAAATTACACTCGTAAGTAAAAAAATCGTGTCATATAGAAAACTTCATTTAATTATATAATTTTGATGGTAGTAATATTGAATACAAGACAACAATACTTTATAACTTTCTTTTTCGCTATTTTATTGTCTTAAAAAAAAGTTTCTTACTCACACTCACAACCGAGGAGAGATAGCTTTTCCTCGGTTGTGTGTTATTTAGACGTATTGTGTGTGTGCCCCGGATTTTTTGGTCACGAGTGTATGTTATACGCAATGGCGTGCACACCATATAGGCAAAAAGACACTGCCCACCTTAGTATTTTGGCTACCCGACCTAATTATAGAGTTATTGCTAGATCTTTTTTCGTTGTACTCACGATATAGGCTGATGAAGGTCCTGTCTTTTGTGGGTGAGTAGATAGGCAGGTACCTATATTTCGTAAAGACAAGTTACCTATACATATGTGTCAATCCTTGGGATTACTGCCTACCCTGTCGTAAAAGCCAGTGCACACCACTGGTTATACGTTTATATTTTTGTCTGTAGTAGCGTAATATTTTTACTTTTATAACAATTACTTAAGTCATACAAACAATCATCAAAGACTGTATTATGATCTTATACATACGTATGTATCTAAATACATATATTATATTGCAGTCTACTTATTGAATAGCCAAGCGACATGTGACAAACAATAAATAGGTAATAAATAATCGATTGTAATTATAATACTCGGTGCTCTGAATAAATTATCAACGACGCTGAGCGACAGCTACCTAGTGTCGCCTCGGTGAACATTAAAATTAATTTTTATATAAGTACATATACATACGGTCATGTATTTTATACAACGTTAAACCAAAAACTTTGGCGAAATTCGAGATGCTCACACCGTGATGCTAAATAACTTTCCCCAAAGAACCCTAGGATGTAAAAACGAAAACAAAAATGTACCTCTTCTTACAAACTTACCGATCAGCTGACCTTGCCACTTTATATGGTTTTTTTTTGTATTAATTTTCACGATGCCAGATCGATGCAACAACGAGAGTGTAGTAGACTTGACCTCCAGGGCGTAGGTAGAGGTATTAGAATCTTGGCCCTCTGGGCTTTTGTGCTTTTTGGGTGATCTTTACTCATTCTTCTGTATCTATTTTTTATTCCCCAGGGTAAAGTCGTTATAGACCCCCAGGCTCAGGGAAATGTCTAAGTAATGTACAGGATACTAACAGGATAAGTATCGTAAGTTCTATAGGTAGAAAGGATTTTGCACAGCCTTTGTTTGAATGATAAGTGTACTTTGTGTACTACAGCGATAATTCCCTCCAGATGGCGTGAAAAGTATTTGAAACCGAAAGGAATTGTTGCCTACCCTTCTAGGAAACATGCGTGAAGTATATGTATGTGACCCTGTTTCTTGTTTATTACGTTGAATAAGCCTCTATAATTTAATAAAAATAACTTGTGGGCCCGCGAGCTACATAGATAAAGTGCTGCCAGATTTTCATACTTCCAACTGAATAGGTCATCTGTCTTTTCGTCCACATGTGTATCTCCTTCTCACATATGATTTGATCAACAGATAATTATTCAGCAACTGCACTATTTCGTAGAACTTGACTAAATGAATAATCTGTTTTTTTTTCATAGAAATATGTGCTTTATTACTAGACTAATCAGAGTTAATAAAGAACATATCGCCATGAAAATAAATAGAATGTAATTATAATAAAATCTACTTAAAGCCAGCGGCTGCAGCCAGCGTCTGTGGTCCAGTTGGTCGGATACTTGACTTGTAACCGGAAGGTCTCGGGTTCGAGTCCGGCTACTGGACGTGTACTAATGGGACTCTTTTTCAGAGCCTATGTACGCAACGCAACGCTTGTACGGTGAAGGACAACATCGTGATGAAACCCGCACACAACGAGGTGTGTCAACCCTATAACGGCGATGGGCTCACCCCCTGTCACATTGGGTTAAATACGCTTGGTGAACTGTAGGCATTTGCTTAAGCAAGTGCCTCTGCCTACCCCGCTTTGGGATTAAAAGGCGTGAGGTGTATTTATTTTTTATTTAAACAGTATAGTTATTAACACGAGTGTGATGTAAATGACGTCTATCTATCTTATCAGTTCTTATGACGTCCGTCCGTCAAGCAACATTTCTCTTATCGTCTTTTGTATGAAATTGTATGACAGTACGTTGCACACTTTAACTTGTTCCGGTAATATTGTTGCAGAAGTAAAGTAGAAAATTAAAAAAAATAAAAATACACTTCACGCCTTTTAATCCCAAAGCGGGGTAGGCAAAGGCACTTGCTTAGTAAGCAAATGCCCACGGTTCACCAAGCGTATTTAACCCAACGTGACAGGGGGTGAGGCCATCGCCGTTATAGGGTTCACACACCTTGTGGTGTGCGGGTTTCATCACGATGTTGTCCTTCACCGTACGAGCGTTGCGTTGCGTTCATAGGCTCTGAAAAAGAGTCCCATTGGTGTGTACCAATGGGACTCTTTTAAAGTTTCGAGTCCGGCTACTGGACGTGTGTCCAGTAGCCGGACTCGAAACCGCGACCTCCCGGTTACAAGTCAAGTATCCAACCAACTGGACCACAAACGCTCTTAACTGAAAATGAAAATGTGAAAAAAACACAGATTCACACACACGCACAGACATATTTAACGCATTTCAACCCTACAGCGGAATTACAGGGCAGGTACTTGCTTAGTAAATGCCCATGATTCATCAAGTGTATTTAACCCAGCGATAAAGTGTGAGCATAAATGAAATTTTGAAAAATGTTTCATTAAAAAAATCTACCTCTGTGTTTGTTGCACTTGATGCCAGAATATTTAGTTCGCACCTATCCATCCGTCATCGCTTGGCACTTTCGCATCTACCATTATACGCTGACCGACCAAATACAAGAAACTACACAGTCACTCGGCTCAGATTAAACGCATATTATTTCACAAGGCCCGTCAACAACGAGTCGACATTGCGAACCGCTTATTACCGTTGCATACGTTGGAACTAGACTAGTTTTACACGGTTTGTTTTATACACGATAAATATATGTATATATGACACGTATACGTTTCTGACGCGAACCTTCAGAAACACGCGACATGAAAATCTATACATATTTTCTAGTAGAATTATGACCTCGCGTTGTATGCAGTTTAAAATAGTGTATAGAGGTATTAAAAAGTGTTTATTTCTCAGCGAACGTTATAGGATAGTTTTGCGCACGATTTGTGATGTGTCAGATTGCGAATGTACCTACTGGTATGCACGCGAATGCAAATATACTTTGTGTTTACTGTTTTACAAGATTCCTCGTGCAGTATTTCGCGCCAAAATACATTGTATGATCGCTATGATGTATCACCTTAAGGTTTATAATCCAGTATATTGTGACCTGTAACAAGTATTTCCGCGGCAGAGGAACACATAAAAGAGAATTAGTGCGGTAAACTTGTTTTCGTATAAGTATTGTAAAAACGTACTGACAAATTGAGCATTTTTTTATTTTGTTCAAACCGGAATAACAATTAACATAATATATACTTGTGTTTGCTAAATGTCGCATCTTAAATGAGATGATTTAATAAATTACAGAGAAATGGTGGTAGATCAATACATAGTATAAAGCAAAGTCGCCGCCCTTTGTAAGGGACAGACAGCGGGCTTAGATCTTTTTTTTGTAAAACGGAATTTTATGCGGTTTTCTTACCCAATACTCACATTAGGTACCACGATTTATGCTAAATTCGTAATATTCTGCCATTAACAGCTTATGTTTCGTGTAGTAGCTCCGAAATGGATTGCAGTCCCAAGTGGTCCCGGTCCATTTGCCTACTCGGCCTTCTTAATCAACAACCATTCTCATTTAATATACCTATACATTTGAGAGCAAAAATTCCAGGTCACACAATATCTTAACATTTCGGAAATAAGAAGTGCTAACTATATACATAAAATAAACAAACAACTTTTACGTAAATTTCATAAGTCATAGGCACTTTAATATTTCTCTAAAGGCCGTTTTGTTTTTTTTTATTACTTTTCATATTGTTAGGATACGTTTATTTTTTATTGCGCCAAACTGCATAACAGTTTGTTCGCGTATTGCCTACAAAGTATAGTTATTTAGCTTTGAATATACTTGACAAACTTTATAGTTGTATCTCATTTCATTTAGAACAACATCTGGTACATACAGGGCTTTCGTACGTATACACTAAAAGTTGATAAATTATACTTTCAGTTAGATTTCATAGATTTCCCGGAAATATTTCTCTCGAGCGTTGATTAACTTAGCACATTACACAGAGGAATATGTCGCAACTGCGTGCGGTTTACATTTATAAATAGCTTACGTACTGTCCCATAGACAAGTCATTTGTAATGCGGTGTTCCCACATTCGGACTATTGCTTGCAACTTGTGCATGTAGATTACTAGTCTTCGACTCGAAATGTGGATTTTTCTAAACAAAGAAAATCTGTCGAAAGTAAAGAGGAACTATTTTATTCTATGATCTTTTGTGAAAGATATTTTCATTCCCTTAAATGTCAGTTATGAGTAGGTAACTAGTTGACCCGCCTAACTATTTTTTGCCAATATACATTAATAACAGTGTTTCTCTGCTATTATATGTATGTTTTACATGCATGTTTTATACATATAAATAAAATAATTTCTCAGGAAACACTATCTGCTAAAGGTTCGTCATCAAAATTCGTTTCGTAATTTTAAAGACAGCGGGAGGCGACTTTGTTTTATACTATGTATTGATGACGTGGAGTGCACACCATAAAGGCAAAAAGACACTGCCTACCTTAGTATTTTGGCTACCGACCTAATAATAGAGTTATTGATAGATCCTTTTTTTGTTGTACTCACGACATAGGCTAACGAAGGTCCTGTGTTTTGCGGGTGAGTAGATAGGTAGGTAGGTACCTATATTTCGCAAAGACAAGTTGCCTATACATAGGCGTCAATCCTTGGGGATTACTGCCTACCTTGTCGTCAAAGCCAGTGCACGCCACTGATTGATGATATGGTAGTCATATACACATATAAATACATATTTTCAATGTAAATATATTTTCATTCCCTAAATGTCATTTATTAGTAATAAGTTTTGCTTCACACAATCATAGTAATTTGAAGACAACTATCGTAAAGAGAAACATATTTACATCAAAATGACATGTAAATGTAGCTCGAGTCAAATCAGTCGGTTGCTTGCAGACTATTTCCAAGATCAGAAGCTTTCAGGAGGCGTCTAGACATTCTCATTATTGCCGCAACTGTTTCTTGCGTCTCATTTTAACAGCACCAGCTGTCTCGCTCGCACAGCTGGAATAAATAGGGCTGTGAATTGTGAATATTAAAATTTATTTTATTTGTTTTTTGTTACATGTGTTTTTTATCGACAAGGTTTATATATTATATAGAAACATTACCTTGATTTATCCTGAACACTTCAAGCTAAAGCGGGTTAGTCAGAGGCACTTATTAAGCGAATGCCCGCGGTTCATATAGCGCATTTATCCCAATGTGATAGAAGGTGAGCCCAAAAATTCATTAATTCTGAACTGGGCTGTAAAGTATCCTTCAAAAAGAATGTCAAACAATACACAAACTTAAAAGTACCGAAAAGGCAAAGTTTACTTATATATTTATTAATGTAATAGTAACCTACGTTGACGTTTATTTATGCGTCTCTGTGTCATAAACAATCACATAATGATATAAAAAATTAAAATAAATATTTTCGCCTTTTGACCCCATAACGCGACAGACAGAGGCACGCGCTAAGCAAATAAGCAACGGTTCACAAAAAAAAACCATTGTTCCATGTGGCAGCCCTAACAACCGCAATGAGTTAACTACTAGAATGAAATATTTACCGTCAAATGTGTTCGGATGGTCGTCCGAGCTCGGGAACTTTCCCTACACCAATCTCGCGTGGTCATTGCGAAATATACAAATTGGCATGTGCAATTGAACTCCGATTGATATAAGATTCGTTCCTGCAGTGAGTCCAATGAATATGGCCGGTATTGTTTGACCACTTACGTAAGTCGCTAGGTGTAAGTTCATAAGTATTGTTTATTATTCGCAGACTAAGTTTTGTTCTTTCGTAAAAATAATGGAGATAATTTCGTTAGTCGTTTGCTAAGTGGTTGTTATTTAACGCTTGTGGGACTGGGGTCCTAATGAGATGTTTATTTAATTAAAAATTACGCTTGTACTTACAAATGCGACGAAGCCCATTTGATGTGTGGCTAATAAGAATATTCTTTAAAGAAACGCGCTCTGACATTATATTAATAGTATAAACCGGGTATTTTCGCGCGAAATTAACCAAAGACAAGCATTCAGTTTACCTTATTTATTTGCTCGACGTTTGAACAATTTCGGCTGAATGCTTGTCTTTGGTTAATTTCGCGCCGTAATACCCGGTTTAAACTATTAATATAATAAAAATATTGGCAATCAATTTAAGCCTATCGAGTCTTGTTTTGATGGATAATGCTATGATATGCTCCATGCCATTACAATATGACTATAAACAAAGAATACTTGTAAACCAAGAAAGTGAGAAATACAGGAGTGTCCCAAAAATTGCAAATAGTCTTATTCTCTCGAAATGGAATATTCCGCTGATGAACCGATGGGATACAGTACATTTGTATCAGTAAAAATAGTAACTAGCTCAGCATTTTGATTTAACACCCGCAGCGCTGATTTTCAGCCAGTGCCAATAGCAAAATAAAGGATGACAACGCTTGTTTATGCGTTCTAAAGTGGTGATAGGATCACCCTCTTGTATTCGGAAACCCAATCTGAAACACAAATCTCTCATTAAAATCTTTGTCCTGTTCTAATCGTGTTTGTGTAAAAGAGACAAACGATACTCAATAATTAAATACCGATTGTTGTTTCATAATACCGGCCATTACGTCAACCAACGAATGTACAGCTGAATCTGCCCACCTCGAAGGTGTATTCACACGTGAGTGTTTGCAATGCTGTACACGCTCGCTGTACATCAGCTGAGGGGGCAGACAGAGAATAGATAATGACATTGTACCTGCTCAGGCACTCTCACTAGGTTAATTGCCCAGTAACGGAATATTACACGGCCATGTTAAAGTATACACTATGTACTATGGACCTAGTTTTTCATACTGTGTCTTCGTAAGCGAAGATCTTATTATGTAAGCACTATAAATTGACTATAGAGTATGGAAGAATGGTATAGGAAAGCGAATTAATTACTTAATAGGTGAAATCACTTTTGCGCATGGTGATTGTGTGATGTTAACGTAGTACAATCGATTATACATTTTTAACAGACTTAAAAACGGAGGAGGTTTTTTAATTCGTTATGTTTGTCACTCAAAACTTTTGACTAGGGCAACCGATTCGGATGATTCTTTTTTTTATTTGAAAGCTGGTGATTCCTGTTTCTTCTTCTTCTTTGCCCTCGTCTTTTCCCGTTACGCGGGATCGGCTTTTCTAATCATTCGGCGCCATTCACTTCGCTGGTAAGCATCGTCCTCCTTCAGGCTAAGCTTTTGCATGTCCTTCCGGACATTTGTCATCCAGGCTGGTGATTCCTGTTTGACCCATTTAAAATTTCGAACTGTTCTGATATTGGCATCCATGAGAAAACCTTAATCGGACAAATTTTTCTGGTTGAAGAGGGTTTTTTCTCCTCTCAAGTTGTATTATAGTGCGATGTCATTTGGTGAGAGTTTCCATACATAAGTTTTAATAATCGTGTTTTTTTACGACGGCACAGTAACTTTAAACCTTATAACAGCGATGGACTCTCCCTGTCACGTTGTGTGCAATACGTGAGTGTGAACCGTGGGCATTTGCTTACCAAGTGCCTCTGCCTATCACGCTTTGGGATTAAAAGGCGTGAAGTGTATTTTTTTTCCCTTAAAACCCAAATATAAGAACTTTAACTACAATATATCGTCTTTCTCATATGAACTTCTACCCACCTTTTTACCTCTTTAGGGGATGAATTTTGAAAAAATACTTTCTTATCTTAAGTAGATAAAATAAAAGGAACCCCTGTGCAAAATTTCGGTTTTCGAGTCACGGGTTTAGGCTGGGCGTTGATGAGTCAGAATTAATCGTTCTGGATTTTGAGTTTTATATATGTAGATAGTTTTATGTAATATATAGACAAAGGTACACAGAATCTCTGATTTGAAAACAATTTCGCAAACAATTGGCCTCTATAACGCTCAATAAAATTCAGTAAAAAAGATAATGAACGAAAAACAAAATAACGCTAAAAACTGTTTAGTAGAACTAAACTAGTTTTTTTTGTCCTTTACTACGAAGTAAGTTTTTCAACAGCCCGGTGCTGCTCAAAGGACATTTCTTGCTGCACTTTATAATTATAATTGCGTTTCCGGCATTGAGCCATTTATTCGTTTCATTATGTGTTTTTTTAAATGATATGCGTACAATTGGAAGCAATAAAAATGGGTAATTGGTCATTCGTACTTATTGTCGAACAAATATTTTGTACTATTTATTTATTTAAACATACATATAAGTCACGCGCGTTTCTCGGAGAGGTAGACAGAGACCACGGACCACCATTTCTCACGATCCTGGCAAATCTCTATCGTCTTTTCCACATACATGCATGCATCTTTTCAATTTTATATCGATATAAAACTAAATTGCTGTTCGTTAATCCCGTTAAAACTGGAGAACGGCTGTACCGATTTGGCTAATTTCGGTCTTGAATTATTCATGGAAGTCCAGAGAAGGTTTCAAATATGAATTTTATCCGTATCAGCTGTATTTCTTGCAATGAACGTTTTACCAAGGCGACTTCCTATAGCGAAACAAATGTTTGACAGCTAGTACCATATATGTACGTACATACGGCATAAACACATCAACATAACAGTCGCAGCCAAATATTATAATAATTATAATGGCAACGGATAGAGCGCTAACCTTGAAACGCAGTACAGTGTTTTTTTTTTTCGCCGCCCGTCTAGATTTTCGTCCTTTCGACCTACATCTGGTAGCGACGACCGCGTTCGGGTCGTTCACACGGCCGGCTGTGTAAAGTCATTCCACTGTATCAATCAGTTGCCAAGGTTTTTCATGTATCATGTAAGGTTTTATATGTACCTACATATTTACTTGTACATGTTTTAGACATAATCCCCCTTATTAATAAAGAAAAAAACCGTGCCGTTTTTTTGGTTTTCTTTGTTGCACCTTAGCTAATTTACTAACGTCAGTGACCGAAAAAAGAGTATCAATTTATTAAGCGATTTCGGAAAAGGAGTCTTTTTCAGTTCGTCCGCGTCTGCGTTTTTATGTCGTTTATGGACCGATTGGTAAGAAGATATTTCCAAGGTGGTCCCCTTGATAAGGAGATCAGGGTTTGATGATGGAAAACGCGATAAATCGAAGGGAACTTTGAAAAATCGTATGAGCGGGCTATGCAAATTGGTTGAAGTTTTTTTTTTTATTATTAAGGCTAGAAATCTCTTAATTTACTGACTAATGGAAAACTAGGCTAGTTAGCCCGTGTCCACGTTAAGAGAAAAAAATATTCTCTCACAGGTCCACAATAAAAGTTTTATCAATAGTAGTTATATTTAGTATACGAGATAAATCTAACATTTTTCCCACCAGAGAGCCAGGATCTATATCGCCTACAAACAATAACGCCTTTGACAGAATATCTCTTAGGTCACCTTTGCGCTATGTATTCGGAAAGCATGCGATTGCTGCAAATAATACAATTTCATCTAAAGGTCTTCTTTTCTGCGAATATTCTTGTTTAATACCGCCCATCCCTCTCTATCGGTTGATAAACGAGTAGGACGGAGCCAAACCAATCTTAGGAACTTGCTCCAAGGTTTCAGGGCACGTGTACGTTCCACGCGTAACTTGGAAATCTTATAATTTCTGTGATGAATTTTTTCATAGCAAAGTAAATTAACGAGTGATGTAGATCTTGGAATTTCAGGAATTTTCACGTGGATTTCTTGAATTTTCCTTGTATTTTTTTACTTACCGTTTTACGTTTTCGTGTTTTGATGTGACGATCCCAATAAAGTCATTGTTTGTACGCTCAATACTAAGCTGAAGCACGCAATGATAAAAAAGTTATTGTATTAAATATCGCAAATCTCTAAGCAACAAACAACTGCACACTGCGCTAACTGGGCGAATATTATGGCAGAACATTAAAAAAAATCACAACAAATCAATTAGAAGTTCGCAAGGAATAAATTCGGTGCGCGCGTGTACCCAAACGGTACTTATAGCTTGGCCGCTTTTTTTCCGCACGAGATTTAATTTCATTAAGCAATTTACTGTAAGTAAAATACCGTGTTTTATGCCAACAATAGAATATAATCACTAATCTATATTTATACATTCACACAAGTAACATCCTCAATGCCATTACCAGTTTCCTTTTCCACATACAGAAGTAAACATATTATGTACCTGCCTAGTACAGTGTAACTATCCTTGGAAAGACATGCATATTTATTGAGTGGGCAGTGCGAAACCTTGTCACAGCAGTGCTCGCCGCTTCACACTTTCACGCGTACAAAGACAAATCAAGGTTTGTCTGACCTAGTATTACTTGTAAACTTGTTGTTTCGAGTGATCAGAGTTAGGTAAAGTGTAACACTGGATCTGTCCGCATTGAATCCGCTCGGCCACGCCCATGGCGGAAAAACTCTATGGAAATTTTCTTTAAAAAAAATATTGTTTCGTTTTCTGTTTGACTTGATAAAAGTCGCTAAATTTTATGCGGAGGGACTTGTACAAGTGTATATCAGTTTTGAGGACACTTCCTGTGCCATTAAACATCACTAATAATATCAATAAGATTCATAGAATTGTATAGTGTATAATGTTTATTTATTTAATGTATATACATAAAATTACGATAGAAAATTTTTAAGGTATCGCCCATTATGGAGTTAGTTAGCTTTGTTGCCTTTTACGCTAAATTTTATACAGTACTAGAGCACGTGCAGTAACACTCACGTGGTCTCCTATATTATTTAGTTCTAACAAATCGATAGTAATAATTCATATTTAATATAGTTCATACCAAGCAATTCTGATTCATACACCCGGCATCATACAGTATAAGTGCCTGCTTCCATTGGTATAATTGTATCGGTAAAATAGTACTTATTACCATTGAGATAAGGTGTCGACCGCCCGCCGTGTATAATTAGAAGTATTAGCGGACTATAAATGTGTCAGTTGGCAGTCATGTCTGATGGCGAAGTTTGTAAAAAAAATAAACATCAGCTCCGAATATCGCTCTTGTATTTTAAACAATTCGAAAGCGTGAAACTAAATTGTATCACACAAA